>CABFOW010000313.1:0-67476 GCA_902141385.1 Timema californicum
TTGCTTAGATTGTTTACATGATATAAAAAGTGTAATTGTTTAACACCCACGCAAGTTGAGACATATAACTATCTTGGGCTAATGAATGATTATCATATAAAATGTAATACAAAGACATAATGAGTTGGAAGCTAAGAGCGGGAATTGTTAATATACGTATACTAAAACAATATGTTACATTTGATATTCTAAAAATAGTGTATTATGCGCTAATAGAATCACATCTAAGCTATGATATTACTTCCTGGAGAAAGAAAAGTGATCTATATTTAAATAAATGAAGAAATATTCAAATTAAAGTTCTTAAAATAATGAGTGAAAACAACAATATTACCAAAGTCATGAATAAGGATTGGAAACCAATGACAGTAGAAAACATGTATAACTATAAAATAATAACTCGGTACTACTACTCAGAAACAGATAAAGTAAGACAGGCTGACATTCAAAACACCAGGGAACAACAGTATATAATACCTTTATATGTAAATAAATACGAAAAACAACACATGAAAATAATAATACCAACACTTTTTAACATGATACTGGATACCATTTTGGGAATAGATAAAATATCAAATGTAAAAAGAGAAATTAAAATGGCTAATTGGTTCACAGATTTAATGAAATAATAATATTAGAGTGACTAATATGACAAGTAATCGATGATATGAATTGAGACGGGTTTTCGAATATTAAATAAATATTAAATGTAATAGACTTAAGGAAATAGATTAAGTATAAGAATTATTTTAGATGTAAGAATAGACTTAAACTTTATTAAATATTTACACTATTACATGTATGTATGACATTTATGGTGAGGCAGCAGCTGACAAGCACATTGTACTTAGCTGGACCATGTTTAGTGATTAAAAATAAGTGATCCTGATGCAATTAAAATAACTATTAATATTACTTTTACTATTTCTACTAGTGCTAATATTAGCACTATTACTACTACTACGTAGGGATTTTTCGACTGTCCTTTATCAATTCTAAAACTCAAGATGATATTATTTATATCTAGGGCTAGGGAGGGGTAACTGGGGTTCCATCGGGGAACTGTCGTATAAAGGGAAATCCATGTCCCCACTCTCTTCCTAATAAACGCACAAAGTGGGTCAAAATTCTGTCATAGATTCTAGAAACTTAAAGTGAAAAAAAAGTAAGAGAACAAAACGGGAGGTCATAAAAAAAAGCTGAAATAACCTATGTCAAAAAGAATTACTATTAAGAAAAATTCATCAATACTAATTATTCTATTTTTTTAATCACGGCGTCTTACTACCTATTCAGGTGTGACGCATACTAATTAATTCATAGTAGTTATATTGTAAGATTTTATTATTTTAAAATAAAAATAAAGTTAAGGATTTGGATACGTACCCTCTCGATTATCTGAACGGGGTTCTACCGGCTTACAGATTGATCGATTCTTTTGCTCTTAATAACTATGCTTTTGATCTTCTTAGTTATTTGGAGTAACACAATGTGCTTCTTTTTGATGAAAATACATTCTGTCAAATAAGAACGCCAGTTCGTAAAGAGGAATATATTTCATTGAATCAGAGATTTAATTTAAGAAATTTCAAACCAGCTTGGTGTGTTCTTGTATTAATTTTAAAATAAAAACTAATCAATCTATTAATTATTATTAATTTAATACTTTTTTGTTGTTTTGGTAAACTGATTTTATTATCGTAAATATTAAATAGGATTGAAATATGTAATTTGTATATAGAGAGTAATAAGTATAAGTATACTCTCCAAGTAAGAAATATTAATATTGGTCTATTAATTCTAGAATCTATAGTTCTATAATATATATATATATATATTATTTATTTGAGATATTTAACGTGCACTTTTTGAACCAACTGATAATATCAGCACAAGAAAGAGAATTTCTATTACAGATGGGTGATAACGAAAAGGCCTACCAATTTTGCCGGAACGGTATTTTCACATGCATACCTTCCGGGGTTATTTTACATGCCACAATAGACATGGGACCAACGGCTTTACTTCTCCTCCGAAGGAAGTTGTGCTACATATTTTTATCTCTACTGTGTTTGAACCCACGAATATAGAGTCCTGAGGCGAGAACTTTAACCCAAGATCACCGAGGTCGATTAAAATGAATAGTAGAATATTAAATTCTTTATGGGTTTTTAGTCCTGAATAGGAGGTGATAGGGCCTATTATTTTCATGTAACATTGTGTTTTTTCACAATTTTTAAATAAATAAATTTATATTGTTTTGTCACATAAGTTCAATGAGCATGACCAGGCTGAGTGCTGGTGGATTATGTAAGGAGACCCCTCTTAGGGTCAGAGTCACATTCACTATGAACCCAAAAGGAAGTGATTAGCTGAGAGCTGAGTATAAGGGATGCAGCAACTTTATTAATATTGACATATTTTTATTTATTTATAATATTTGAAGTAATGTATTCCACTAGCAATCGGCACATATCCAACAATCTGAAGGGCAAAAAAATGCAATAGTTGCTCAGAGTTCGCTATTATTATAGTATGTAACAGTTTTAGGAAAGCATTCGAAATAAAGGTTGTAGTTATTATTCGTTAGTACATGTCCAATTATTGTCAATATATATAGCTTAATATAATATTACATTTAAACAAGCAAGTTATTAAAAAATTTCGATAAACACAATAAGGTATGAAAGACAATTTTATTTAGAATGTGGGAATTCCTTTCAGGTTCTTGGTGAAATATAATCAATATCATTTTAGCTAGAGATGTAGGATGTTAATTGGTACATTTTCTATGGCATCTCTTCCTTTATTCCCCCCTACACTCCCCAGTGACATTATTCCAATGATTTAAACGGAACGAATGCATTCGAACAATTTTTAGGTAAAAAGCTACTTTATTTTAATACATTATTAGGACATTTAAAAAATGTTTAATACCAAGTCAATATTATGCATTAAATTTATCTTCTTATATTCTCGTATCAATTAAAGCGCTTCAATAGTAAATGCAAAGCATAACTAAATTCAAGGATACACAGTATATTATAGGCTATATTGTATTACTTTAATAAAATAAAATTATTTAAGAATACATCCGTTTAAACTTTTCTCTCTGGTTTAATGATTTGTAATTCTTGAAAAATAAACTACGAAATAACTGCGATTTTCGTTTGCAAATTGTTAACCAGTTTAGTTCATATTACATAGTTACATTTATTCATTTTTTTAAATTGTAATTGGATATTATGTGTTTTCTCTTATTTTATTTTAAACCTTTAATACCTATTTTTTCCCCACACACGTCAAAAGATTGAGTATAATATTGAATTTTATCCTATTTTAAAATTCAAATGTGCTCTCATGAATTGGCGCTCCTATTGAAGCTTGTAATGATATTGGTTTGGATTAATCTAAATTATGTAAAAAGTCATGTATGAAAGTAAATTTTATTTAAAGTAACATATGTAGAGTATCCTTTTAAGATTCATCCATGAAGAAACACGCGGTTCTCATAAACAATGTGAAAAGGATTACACCTTCAAATATATTTTTTATACCATATTTCCTGTTTAAAGGAATAACTTCGCAGTATGGTCTATTTGGTGAAGACGCATATTCCCTATACCAATAAGAAGCTAGCCTTCACAACACCTGTCACCAGGACTCTTTCTGATAGTTAGATTTTACACTGTTGATGAGGGGAGAAAAAGGCAATGGGTATGTCATATATAAACCATTGTGCGTATGTTTAAGGCATCTCCCGCCCACACGTAAGTCACACAAGCACATATTATCCGGGATCCAAACATCTACACCGGGATCCCCCGCCCACGCACAAGTCGCACAAGCCACACACTGGCAGTCAGTCTGACACAGTATAAAATAACTTACAATAATATTACAAGTGTGCAGTGATATAACACATTTAATTTTAATATGTATAAGTAATTAACATGTGTCATTTAAATAAATCGTGTGTGAATAAACAGCCATAAATATTTCTCTTTCTTACATTTTATTAACATACTGATTTAATTAGTGCTCGAACACGGAGCTATAGACAGCTGGTTAAACGGTATCTTTTCTGTAACGTGATGATAGGCTCTTGATCACGGAGCTATAGACAACCTAAACATCATCACAGTATTATTATATCAGGGAATTAATCCGTAGTGTTTCAATCGACGGCCAAAGTGGGGCGATTGATTCCATAGTATTTACAATCGATGCCCAAAGTGCGGCTTTATTAATCCATGGTGTTACAAGCTGTGAAGAAACTACTTCTAACCATCAACACAAACAAATAAAGAAAACACAGTGTTTCCCCTTGGCTGGTAATATAAAAGTAGAGTTTACAAATGTCATATGTAAGATCTTATAATGTAATCACCAGCTCTATAACAGGAAAACCAAGTCAAGAATATGTGTTATTTTTAGATAGCGTTTAACTTTATTTTAACACAATATATCTACAGATTACTGTACTTATTGGTATTTTTTAATATAGATTTAAACACCTATGTGGTGATGATATTTTTGTGTGTGTGTGCTCACAGATGGCGAATGTGTGTTGGCACTACTATATGAGTAAGATTATGGACCTTTTGGACACGGTGAGTGAATCTCCATAAGTAAGTAGTCGACTAATACAAGCTAATTTATCTTCCATCAATTATTACAGAAAAGTGTTAGAGTCTAACATATGATTATTGTGTCGCCAGACTTTGTATGACACTATCACATGGTTTATATGATTCCAAAGCTTTAATACAGGAGATAGACACACCCTCATTATGTGACCAAACAATAACGTCAATACATAGTACGATCTTTTAAGCAGCATATAGAAATAAATGTGATTAAAGTTGTAGGTCCCTAGTATCTAATATTTTCCTTTCATAAAGAAGCACTAATTTTAATTAATTTAACCTGGGCACTGGTTGTGACCCAAACCCTTTTACTTTACTTGTCAAAGAGCTAAAAATGATCTGGCCAGCTACGTCTCGTGCTCAAGATATGTATCAGAATCACCCTGGTGTCGTTAATCAGATACGATTTTGATATGAGACACAAGAAATATCCTTTCCTATAGATTTATTTGGATATTGATAGTTGAGTATACTTTTACTTGGGATATAAAGGTTTGATACCAAGTGAGCTCATTGAGCTGTGTTTTATTCACAGTATGGTCTCATGTGTGTGTGCTCACAGATGGCGAATGTGTGTTGGCACTACTATATGAGTAAGATTATGGACCTTTTGGACACGGTGAGTGAATCTCCATAAGTAAGTAGTCGACTAATACAAGCTAATTTATCTTCCATCAATTATTACAGAAAAGTGTTAGAGTCTAACATATGATTATTGTGTCGCCAGACTTTGTATGACACTATCACATGGTTTATATGATTCCAAAGCTTTAATACAGGAGATAGACACACCCTCATTATGTGACCAAACAATAACGTCAATACATAGTACGATCTTTTAAGCAGCATATAGAAATAAATGTGATTAAAGTTGTAGGTCCCTAGTATCTAATATTTTCCTTTCATAAAGAAGCACTAATTTTAATTAATTTAACCTGGGCACTGGTTGTGACCCAAACCCTTTTACTTTACTTGTCAAAGAGCTAAAAATGATCTGGCCAGCTACGTCTCGTGCTCAAGATATGTATCAGAATCACCCTGGTGTCGTTAATCAGATACGATTTTGATATGAGACACAAGAAATATCCTTTCCTATAGATTTATTTGGATATTGATAGTTGAGTATACTTTTACTTGGGATATAAAGGTTTGATACCAAGTGAGCTCATTGAGCTGTGTTTTATTCACAGTATGGTCTCTACCCTTTCTCAATTTTAAATATATTTTATATAGTTTATACTCCAACTATACTTTGTATCTTGGATTAGATAATTTAAGATGGTGATATAAAGTGCTAGCCCTATAAGCACGACTGGTGGTGCTTGAAAACTTTCACAAAAATTACTCTAGTGGAATCTATCTTCAGAAAAGTGATCAAATAGTGACCAAATATAAGATGAAAAAGAATACAAGGGAAATACATTATAAAAACAAGATGAAAATTGAGGTTCGTAAATAGTTTTTTTGCTCTTAACGCTAATAAAAATAGCAGTAGGTTTTAAGGGAATCTATTAATGCTAAATAACTAGGATGTTATGTCATAAATCGCATCACGTGTGTCCTTATGAAGTATTCACTTGACAACAGTAAAACTGGAATATGTGAAATAGTTTCTAATTATTTAAATAATTGTTAAAAAATGTATATGTTCCTATAAATAAGTTCAAGGGAGTTTACTGATCTCAATTCCATTCTTTTCTAATGAATTCAAAAGAAAGAGCGCATTACGATAATATATTATCTGCCTAATCTACGTTTTATCGATGGGGTGAGACGGAATTCTTTGCATGGTACGATATTCAGGCTATAAAAATATTTTACCTCTTAATGCCAAGGATTTTGTTTTTATTAAACCAACAGTTAATCAATCAAATATGAATCACGTTCTTGGTAATACTTGGGTTATTAACGATTATCATCAGAACAGCTTGTCGAGAAACAGTGGGTCACTAGGTTTTCAATTAGTCATCATCTGGCATGACACTGCTAATAAAGAATGTATTTAGAAAATGTGCTATTAATAATATAGTAATAAAGGAAAAAACAGACCAGTCTAAGATACACACACACACACAGGTAAAAGTTTTAATGTTTAGTAACAAATTAAATTAATAATATATTTATGTTCCCTCATATACCAATTAAAATTATTTATATATTTTTTGGAGACCATTAAACATCTTATCTTTTCTCATATCAGTGTAAATTCAAAACATAGATTATGTCGTCACCTGCTTCCCTTTAGGTGCTTCATGTCATCATGATTATTGGGGGGGAAGGGAAAGGTGCGCTGGATAAGTAAATAGAACCTGGTTTTGAAGTGTTTTTTATTTTTAGCACCGAGTCTTATAACCGGTTCAGGATATACGCATATGTACTTATTACACTAATGAGTTAAAGATGAAGAAGGTTGAATTAAATAAAAGTGTAATCGCATTTGCGCGGAGTTCACATGGCTGGGATTCATCTCCGATCGACTTACCATCGGCACACGAGAGCGATGCCTTAGACCTTGAGGCCACCGAAGCAGATTTACGAAATTAAAGTCAGGGTTAGTAGCTGGGAGGCCCGCTCATCTCCAAGATTGCTCGCCCATGTCGATGAATGGCAGCTCTCGTACACGGCTCCTACGTCGTATTTAGATGTACTATTGACGGTGACTCTCAAAGTCAGGATCACGAACCCTGAACAAGAGATTCCTTCCCTCCATAGTGATAGATCATGCTCAAAACTAACAATCGGTAACATAAAATGTAGCCTCCGCCATTAAGACCTTACGCATGTGAAAAGCAATCTGAGCTTTCTTGATCTACACAAAAGACAGTTGTATTTAACCTCGAGGGTTGGGGTGGGGGTTGGGGTTTTTAACCCTTCAATGGTTATGTGTCTGGACAAATCAACAGCAATTAGGTCCTTTTGGGTCACAATAATTATTGTGTTAACACGTACCGTAACAAATTTAATTGGAACTAAACAAGTTAAACCAGGAATGTCAAGTTCTTCCACGATAGTCCGATAGCAATGGCCGATTTCATCCACGACACCTCAAGGAAGGGTATAAGTAGTCGGAGTTTAATATTCTAATCTATCACTTTTATGGGGGAAAAGGGGAGGGTAGCACCCTAACCCCCCTCTTTGCATGGAAGTCAAGGGAACAAGATGATATTCTCACAGGAAATTACAAAATTAAATAATAACAAAATCCATTAACGCATGAAATGTTAGGTTAAGCTACGTTGTGTGAGAACATAATTATATGTATAAATTATGGAAAGTTTGAAAGCTAGATTTTTATCATAATAATTTTTAACAGTAGTTTATGAATTGGTCTTCCTTCATGGACTAAGTATTCATTAACACATGAAAAGTTAGGTTAAGCTTGGTTGTGTAGAAACCATACTTTTATAAACCCTCCCTCTGCCTACCCCCAGTTTAGGAGTTTCAAAAACCCACCCAACTCCCCTGTAGTGGAATAACTCGACCATAGAATTAAGGAATCTTTTTCAAATAGATGGTTAACCCAGGAATAGTGAAGGAACTCGACCGTGCCCGATTAAACATATTGTATATGTTGTTTAAAATTGTATGTTATTGCTTGCACCTAAATGTTGTTGGTGTTGAGAAATAATGGTATATTTTGCAATATCTACATTACTAAATGAGCAAGATGGACAAACAACAGCAAATATACTTGTGAGGTTGTTACATTTAATTCTTAACTAGATTTATAGGAAACGTAAATAGGATTGAATAGATATCAACCTATGTAATTAATTCCTATTTTATTGAATTAAACAGCACTGATAGCTTATTGAGATAAATTTTATTTTTAATAAAGTTTTGTTCAGGTTCTTAAGTAGGCTAGGCTTTGCGCTCAGATAAAAAAAAAGATAAATCACTAACATTTGTTCAAGTGACAAAGTTTAAAGTATCGAATGTATTAAATTTGAATAATATACAATTCATTTCCAAATTATTAACTTAAATTTGCACAATATACGAATGAAAACATTTTAATAATTAAATCTAAATTCATCAGGATTATTTTCAGCATTTATTTATTTAGTATTTAGGAGAAAAAACTAAAACGTTAGTTAGTGTTTCATTCGAGTCTTCTATGCCAGAAAGCCACATCTTTGGGTATGCAAACTAAATTTCCATCTACTTTTGTTTGTCTTGCAGATGAATGTGTCTTGGATTAGTTACCACTCTCCTTCCACGCATGCTCTGGTACATTTCTTATAAACTCAGCTTCCTCATCACAATACTATTAGTGATATCAAAATGCGCATAGCCCAGGTTGGTTGGAAGACACGGTGCAAAAATCAATAATTAAGTTTGATGAGCTCTGTCGAAGGAATGGTTTACCCCAAAGAAAATATTAAGATTAAATTGATAATATAATGTGAGTGTGAATCGAGGTTTTTCAAATTATTCTTGATCAATTAAACTAACTTCACTATAAATATGAAAAGTGTGGTGAACTAGAACTCGTGGGAGAACTGGTGTTAATTTAATCTAAAAAAATAAAATAATAATTCATGATTTTAATATTGTATTTGGGTGACCTGGCGGTCTAGGGGTAAGGTGTCATACTTCTATGCTGGCGGCCGGGGTTCAATCCTCGGTCCCGGCAAAGATTTATCTGATTACCAAACCCTTCCTTCACCTCTGACAAGACATCTTGTGAATGTGGGGAATGCCAGGCCTCCACCGTGGTTCGGATTCCACGTTAAACTGGAGGTCCTTCATTTCATCTCACAATCACCCTACCATTACACATTAGCGTAAGTGCGTATAACCCGAATGGGTAGTAAGACGCGGTGCTAATAATAATAATAATATTGTATTTATTTTGTCAAAATAAATTACCAAGTTTGATTGCAGATTTTCTTCGTGTTAAGAAAAAAGAACAATCAAATTACGCCCTTGCACTTATTACATCACACTGGGATGCCAATGATCAGTTTCATCTGTGTGAGATTTTACCCCGGTAAGTAGGCCTTCAATAGAGAAAACTTGGTAACATTTGTCTGGTTTAAATTATAAAATTAATGCTGTCTTTGCTAGTTATTCAATTTAAGTACAAAATGACGTAGGCCCAAAACATTTTGTTGGCTTTAGTTTTGAAGATGAGAATAAAACTCCGTTATTTTATTTTATAATCATACAATATGTTATATAATATATGTTATCATTTTTTTTTCTAAAATTTAAGATTCTAAAAACAAACAAATACGATTTTGAGGCTATTTATTATAAATTACTCGGGGTGGGAATGTAGGGAACTCGAGTTTTCATGGTGTTATTTTTGTTTTGAATTAGAAATGGAGTGATGGTGCTTCCTTGCAGGATTTTGTTGAGGTTAATCAGAAAGCCCAAATTATCCGATAAGTATTCGACATAATCTACACAGCCAACCCTCATCATAAAATCTACCCCCCAAATCAACACTTTTCTTTGAAATCATAAATAAATACATAAACTTCATGCCAAAGTTCAAACATCCTGATCAACACGTTTCGCCTTGAAATCCAGCGTACTTATATATGTAGGATTAACTTTTTGTGGTCATGTCTAGTTTCATCACATAATATTGAAAATAATCTAGCCATAGCGCATTGGAATTTTTTTAAACCTGCCATTCTAACCATCTCATAGAGATAAGTTTTCATGGTGGGAGACAGATTTTTTTGCCATCAAATGTTCTCTATGTATGCTACAGTGAGTAAAGTGCCTTGAGGCGCAACTTCCTTTAGTTTTGTTACCACGCCACTATGTTTTCCTCTCATAGAACTGGCTCCATCGGTGCAAATTCCCACACAATTACCCCAATCCAGTTAATTAGTACTTACTTAACCATCAATTATCAAAATTTCTGCTGAATGTGTATGAGCAATCAGTGGTGTCCAAATGAAAATTATCCTCGAATAGGCTCAACATCTACAAATCCAACGAAGTTACATACCCTGGAATAAGTTTTCTACATAAATCGATTCATCAAATTGGAGAGCAAAGTACTTACTACACTATAGTTTTTCAATCACTTGTTCCATGGAACTTGTTTTACGTGACACAGTATTATCAGACAGGGATATTGCATTAATCTGTTAAACAGCTGTTTCTCCCAAGGTTGCCTGTTATATTTTAAACTAGCTTAAATTACGCTCTAACTGCCTTCTGATTTACAGCCAGAAATACAATAGTTTCCGTTTACTGGCGATTAATTCATGTTCTTTCTGCCAAAAAAATATCACGTTCTTGTTTGTAAACTGCAAGGCTTTGTTTTTAAGTGGCGTGGGACGAAAGGACGTTGTTGTTATTAGTGTTGTTATTATTATTTATTAGACGGCAGTGTTTCAAACAAATTATGCATTGGGGAATTGGCTCATTTTCCATATCCGTATAATAAAATGCAAATGATAAATATGCGTCGTCATACTTCCGGTTGACGACATTACTCTATTTACTTGGCCTTGTAGGAGGAGTGCGCGTCGGTGTGGCTTTCACTTCATTTGCTGTTACGATCGATTACATGAAATCATACCTTGACGTTTCACTAGTATCGTGTGTCGTTAGTCTTTTATTAAGAGTATGTGATAACCATTTATTCACTACACTTCAAAATTTAAAAACGTTGAGCTTGGGATTAACAGGAAACTTACTGACTGACAGAGAAAGGACCATACTTAATTAATACGAGAAGAATCAATATACCATTCAAATGTTCCACAATTTATAATAACTGTCGAGAGCCTTGTTGTTAGCAATATTACCGTAATATGACAGGTACCAGAACAATTTGGTTTCAAAGTGCTATAAGCTTTATCCATGAGCTAGATTATTGTTGAAAGTGAATATAAATGTGACAGCAGTATTTTTCAAAGCAATTTAAGAACGGATATTTAAATATGGTACGAGGATGATAGTCTCTATACATACTTTGTGAAACAATTATTTATCCTAATATAACCCGTTCCCTGTATTGTTTTTAACCTATATCGTTGTTTTAAAATCTTCTCCCCTACTCCTCTTCTTATCGCAGCCATGCGTAACAATAAGCAACACCTCACGTACCACCGGTGTTATGAGTAATAAAAGTTTAAAACCACTGAAATAAGGCATATACAAATATACAATATTAATATATTATTATCAAAAATTACATTTCACTCATATTTTAATAGTATCCCCTGCTAAGGGGACTTCCTCAGTAAGGGAGATATTGCGGCACAGACATTCAGCTCCAACGAAATATTTAGTTACATACATGCATATATAATAACGCCAACCCCTTACTTCCTTTGCTTCAACGTACTCCTCAAACATACTCATTTATTGTTATTGCTATTAATGTTTCTATTTCACACAAATTTGTCTACAACATTTAGCCATGTATTACATGGACTACTTTTTACTTATCTCCACACACTCTACCTTCATATATTTGCTTCATCACTCGATCCACACTCATCCTCTCAACATGATCAAACCGACGTAAGACATTTGTTTCTCAATGAACTATTGTATTCCCTTTCACACAGCATTCCTTCAGCCCCCATTTATTTCTGAGACATCTCATTCCAACCGTATTAAATTTCTTCTAGTTTTTCTCCTCACAAACTCACACTTCACATCCATAAAACAATGTCAGCGTTAGCAAATTTTTATACACTGCCATCATTGCCTATTTTGATACTTCATTATTTGAGAGTGTTCACATACATCTAACTTCTCTCTGAAATGCATTCACCTGTTTGTTTATTTCACCTCCTTTCCTTCGATTTTTCCAGGACATTCTGTCCTGATACAGAAATTCACTCACGTTTTTTTAACAGTTCACCATTTATAATAGGATGACAATCATCAATCATTTCCTGATTCATTCTTATCAAATACTATCAAACTAGCTTTGTAGACCTTTATTCGAAGATCCACTCTGCCTATCGACACATTTAAAGTATTTAATTCATTCTTTAAGTTTTTTCGTTCTCATCCATTAATACGTCACTATCTGCATATAATTGCGCTCTTATATCCAAGTTGTCCATTTGTATATCAACCGCATCATCACAAACTTCTCCCCCTTTACTTATCCCTGAAAACATTAAACATATATGGGCACATAGCACAAGCTCGTCTAACATCCTGTTTAATGTCAAAGAATTCGCCAAAAGTACTATCCACTTTAAAGCACGTCTTTGACTTTCATCATCGACCACCATAATTGCATTTACTAAGCATGCATCCACACCATACTCTCTCAAAGAATTTCATAACATACTCCTATTTATCTGATCGTACGCCTTCTCCAGATCAAATAATGAACAATAAACTTTCTTACTTTGTGCTAGACATTTCTCAATAATTTGCTGCAATGCAAATATCTTGTCAATGCAACTTCTGCACGGCATTAAACCACATTGCGCATCCCAAATCATATCCGGAGTGTTTTCACGCACCCTTCCCATCAAAACTTTCCCAAAAACTTTGCTGGTAATACTCAACAAACTAAATGCCCTATCATTCTTACATTCACTCTTACAGTTTTTGCCTTTGTTCAAAGGAAAAATGACAGCATTTTTCTGTCATTAGGAATGTTCGAAATTCCAGCAAACACTATGAACAACTCACACATTCTGGCAAATAGTATCGTGCCCCCACACCTAAGAATGTCAAGTGTGAGCCTATTTTGCCCTCAACATTGCAATCTTTAACACTTTAATAGATTTTAACACCTCAGCCTCATTAATTCTTTCCCTCATAATAACATTTCCTTTATTTTCTGCTACGTTCTCCACATTTTCGCATTACAATTGTTCCAAATAATCCCTGCATTGCTCTCTTATACTGTTTTCATCTCAGATCATCTCACCACGCTTATCATGAATGCCATATATCTTTCCTTAAACGCCTTGTTACGTTTTCTTTAAAACATCCAGAACAGCTTTTTATTGACTTCAAAATAATTATGCATTCTTTCCCCTTCTTTTAATTTTGTTTAATCTTTACTTTCCTGCTTTCTTTGCATTAATATTTTCTCTTTGTATATGTCCCAAATCCTCATGTTCTGTTTCACTCTTCACAGCAATCATTAGTTTGTATGCCTCTCTATTTTATCTCGCATATTCTTTAAACTATTCATTCCATCATAAATCTCTTTTTAATTTTTCCACCACCGCGATTTTTGACACACTCAACTACAACTTATTTTATTATGCTACAAGCACTTCAATATCATTAACATTTACCTCGACATTCCAGTCATGGTCTAGTAAAGCTAATTTTTCGCCCAAAACTCTTTCATATTGTACTTTCACACTTTTATCCACCAAATTTTCCTTTTCACTCTTAATTGAATCTGCATTTGGAAGAAATAAATACATCGAAAATCCTGTTTTTTGAGAAATTAAAACAACCCATAAAATATATGTTTTCTTGAGTGAATCAAAACTTTTTTTACTGAACATTCAGAACGTTATACTGATCCTTTACCAAAGTTCAGACATTTTCCAGGTACTGTACTCTGACTCATATTTTTGTGGATATGTTTCCTTCTTCCAAATGATGGAAAAAAGTGATTAGAAAAATAAAAGAAAGACTCAATAAAAACCTTCAAATATTATTCACAAGTAATATAAATAATAAAAAAATGAAGCTATCGGATATAATCATTGATTAATAATATCTGTTTGCTATTTTATGAAGTAGGTATTGTCATATTATTTTTCACTTTTTCTTAGTATTAAATAATTTTTTTTTGCCCCACTATAGCCCAATAAAATTATTATATACCACACTCCCTCAGTAGTCAGGATTCACCATTCACTAATGTTCAAAGCAATCACTTAAAAAAAAAAACTTGGTAGAAAACTCATTCATCATCAGCTGCATTTGTGGTAGGCCAGGTAGCTAAGTCCTCGTAAAAGTCTCTATTCTCTGTGGGTGTGTAGGTGATATCTTCTTTACGTCTTGGATTTTGTTTTTGTTTTCGTTTATGGGTATTTTTCCCGTGTATGCAGTCTCTGTAGGAAGAGTTATTTCCTCCAATAGTTTTGGTTTTTGAAGGATAAATTTCATCTTGACGAAGCCATCAATGAACACTGAAGCTGTTACAGAACCCTTAACAGCATATATATATATATATATTGTAGGTGCCGGTATTTAGAAATTGCGGACGTTTGTAAATGCTCTTCATTATTTTTTTTAATTTGACGACCAATCCTTATAGTTTAGGATTTATTCTGAATACACCTTCCTCACAGAATATCCCGATTCTCTTGCCGTTTGTATCAACACCCAGTACTCATTAGGAGTGTATATTCTGTCCATTTTTCTAATCCTACGTTTGGCGGTATCAGAGTTCCTATCACATTGTAGGAACGAATGTCCACGAACAGGAAAATATTGGTGGATTATATCAAAATTACCAAGTGAAACCAAGGGAAGTAAAAAGAACAAGAGTTTTGTTACAATTTTGGCCACCGCAAAAGACGCTAAAAATGTGTAGTTCTCGAATAATAGGGCCAATGTCCTGAATCTTCAACCAAAGTAGGCTACATACCTCATCAGGGTCTCTTCTAGCTGCACCTTCTGGATATCTGTAGAAATTCACTGAACCTGTTTTCACATCGTGGATACAGAAAAAGTACAACCAAAGCTTTCTCAAATAAAACATCTCTTGCACCGGGATTTTTGGTGGTGGGAGATTTTGCATGTAGTAGAATAAAAGGCATCCTACATCTTCTTTTTCATAGCACATTTTCAACACTTCTTTTTGTTTTGAGTAATATTTTCTAGCTCGTCGTGAATGGACCATCTTCTCGCCGATTGCGACGCGTTTCACGGTGTCATTAAGATCTCGTGATTTGATCTTCGTTTCCAACTCCTCACATGTACAGCAGACGTCAATTTGGAGTCTCCCAAATCTATATCCATGGTCTTCATTATAAAAAAAAAATTATATTTGATTCAAAGGGCATACCATGGAAATTTCTCACAGAACAGGTTGCGGAAAGTTTTTATGTCCAGCTCAGCACTCAGATATTGAATCTGTTTACTACTCTAAAGAGACTGGTGAAGCGGGAACTCTCTGCTATGACTATCAATAGCACCAAGTATTTCTGGAGGTAGCGTGTTACCCCAATTCATGTGATTTCCACGCTTGTCAACTGGGGATTTTTCGAAAGCAACTAAGGTAGTCAAACGGACAAAACGCTTTAGTTTTAATCGCAAACAAAACATAAAACGTTTTTCTACACACATTAATTCTTTAGTTTGCGATATTTAGGACAAAGAAATCAAAAACGTCCTCCCTTTTCTAGGGTTTTCACTCACTGAACGACGGCGTTATGGATCACGACGTACTATCAGGCCCTTAAGGAATGCTTCTTGTTCATTTTTGCTTCGTACATCGAATAAATAATCGAGAAAATGTTTATTTTCTTCAGGAGAGAAGTTGTTTGTACATATAAGCTGGCAAGAACACGAAACATTGGTGTTTGATTTTGCAGGAATTATATTATCTGTGAAGATGCTGTCGTATTGTTGACCATGTAATCGCTGCCTTTTCTGTATTTCACGTTTGTAGCTGTGAACATTGCTAACTCCTTTTTTTCCATTAATTTCCGAATGATGAAGCCACTTCAGAATCACTCTCATAACCTGACAAACTTGACATTATATGGAATAAATTATTAATAGCAGCAGCAGCTATACAAGAACACGTTATCAGACTGTTCAAAGACTATATTAAGGCAAGAAAATGGACAGGAATAATCTAGTTTTATAACCTGCTGCCATCTCCTGACCCTGCGGAAAATCATTTGGAAATATATCAGGATTTGTTTCCTTCTTCCAACTTACAGAAACTTAAGACCAGTTTTTCAAGCCTTTACGGATTGGTTTTTGTTGCTTTTATGAACTATATCGATGTGCCTATCCTTCAAAATATAGATTCTGGTGAAAACTCGATTTTTGGTGTTTATTTCCTTCTTAAAAATGCCGATTCAATTGCTTTATACTCTTGTGCTGCTTCCTTACAAAGTTCCTACCTAATTCAACTACTGAGATCACTAGGAAGTTATATGTTCCTCATTAAGGTCCACGCACAGCCCTAATATTCCATACAAACCTTCTAAGTATCTCATCATACACCATAATGTTGATAATATTTCTCGAATATCCCTTTTGAAATGTGTACAAGATAATATATTTGTGCTTAAAACATGTGTTTGATACAAATAAACCTTCTTTTCTAAACACAGACTCACTAACTCATTACCATTCTCGTTTACCCTGTCATCATCATAGCTTCCTAACACTCTCTCTGAATTCTCTCCTTGGGGAACCAACCATCCATTCATATCTTCTAATAAAATAATTATTTACCAAGGTTCACATGTATTCAAGACTTCAATGAGCTCATGCCAAAACTCCGCTATCACATTCTCGTTTTAACCTTCTTCCGGAGCATAACCAGAAACTAACATAATTCTAAGAATGCCTGTTTGCATACGTACCGAAATAACTCTATATTACAACCACTCATAACGTCTCACAAACTGCTTAGCTCTTGGGCATAGACTTAAACCAACTCCTTGGCTTCCTCTTACCCGTTAATCCACACCTAACCACAATGTAAGGCTACCATCACTCCAGATCAAAACACTTTTCCCTTTATTCTTGGTTTCACATACACATAGAATATCAATTTTTCTTCCTAAAATTTTCCTTAACAGTTCGTTCTCTTTAGCTACCACACACTCCTCTCACATTTTACGTTCCAATAGTCCATGTCTTAACCAGCTTGTCAACAGAAAGGCCTATAAGTTTTAACCTCAGCTGCCCATCATAGCTTTAGTCATCCGAGGCTGTAATTTCACATTTTCCTGCAGTAATTTCAAATAGAGTTGACCAGGCTACTAGCCTTGATCACACCTACGCACAAGAAAGTATTCACTACTTACGGTAAGGATGATGTACCTATCGGTGCTAGCACATTTTACCCGGTATACAATAAGTACAATACTTTCTCAGTATTTCCTTGAGCGCTCTTGCACTGTTCCTAGAAACCAGTATCCTTACTATGATTAATTTCAACGACTATATAAAAAATACTAGTTTGTTTGGAGCTATTAAACTAGGTATGTTGAAAAAGGGCTCTAGATTTAATCTACCTTTATAAAATACAATAGTTTTGTAATAGTTTCACAACAGAATAAATAAAATATTTATTTCTATGATGCAATACTTCAGAATATTATTCATACCAAGATAAATAGGAAAGATTTTAACAAGGCTCATTTTTCCTAATAACCCTTTATGTTGAGTTTTAATAACAATAAAAAATGTTTGGAAATGTGACATTATATCATTTTCAACGATTTTTTAAACATATTGGTGAAGCTATGAGACTAGGCTTGATGAAAAAGGGCTCTAGGTTTAGCCTTGCTCTAACAAATACAGTGATTTTTTGATAGGTTCACAAACGAATAAATACGAAAGATTCCAAAAGGGTTCTTTTTCCTTAACAACTTTATATTTTTAGCTTTAATAATATTAAAAATAATGTGTGAAAAGGTCGGATTAGATCAGTTAAATTTTTTTTTTTTACCCTGCCATTAAGTCCAGGTGCCCATCGATGCGGTTCGGGCCCCAAATTAACCTTAACCTCACGATTCATGATATTAATTCTCCAAACAATTTGTAAAATGGCAAGAGAGAAAACTGAAGTCAGGTAAATAGAAAGAGACACCCTGTTTTGGGCATAACAATCGTAATGTGTCAAGAAGACGGTAGCTCATTAGTGCTAGGCATCCATGTGTGTTATTTCATGAATAAACACAAATAAACATAATACCTATCTGATGAATATATTATTAGTAGCTCACAGACTAATATGATTTTCAGGGGGGCATGGTACATTAACTGGCCTGCTAAACTCTTTCATTCATTCCATCATGTACTTCTACTACCTCTTAGCCGGACTTGGACCAAGCTTTATGAAATATCTATGGTGGAAGCACTACCTTACACTTTTGCAGATGGTAAGTCGGACAAGAATTGATCTTTATTCTATGCTCTTTAGTACCTGTACAAGCTAGTTACATCTTTACAATAAAGGGGTCGGGAAAAATAAGGTATAATTTAGAAGAGGTATATTCACATTTGCATGAAGGAAGAGAAGATAACGATTTAAATAAAATAGCTTAGGGGCAATAAAACTCAAGCATAGCAGATAATTATTCAAAATCCCACTACGCATTAATACTAGGAATTAACATGTAATTTTTCAGCAGCTGGTTTTCTGATAACACTCAAACGTAGCCTATACATCATCAGAATTTTGCGACTTGTTATTGCTCAAAGGTATACTATAAAATTTCATCCTGTATATCATTACATGTTTCGACTTAAACGTAACACATAGATCTTCATCATTTCACCATGTGCTAGGACTTAACTTATATGTAACCTACAAATTTTAAATTCATTATTACAGTTACTGCATTTATACACCTCTTCCAAACATTTTATCCATTACAAGCTTCAAATTACTATTTGGATTAAAAAAACAATTAGTGGGATACTGCATTTATCAATTCATGAAGGGTAGAGGGGGAATTTAAGCCGATAAGGATATATAAATGTGACTCAAATTTAACTAAACTACTATTGTCAATATTTTATTAATATCCATAAATTCACTTCATTAACCGCATGGTCTAACGTACTACTCTCGCAGTACACCAGACTGCCAATAAGGGGGATATCGAGGTTCGAATCTCGGTCGGTTGTACTGAGGGTGATTTTTCTAAAATGGTTTTGCACTCTCCCTCCACGCAAATGGGGGTACACTTCCTCTAAATATAGCTTACTTAATCCCTAAAACCATCAGCGTAATTAGTACATAAGTGTATATATAACCCGAACGGGTACAATGACGCCATGATACAAAATAAAAAAGCCATAACCACATTTTATTTTGGTGGTTCAGTGCTTACATTATGAATCGAGAGGCTGGAGTTATAATTTTATCTGTGTGCACTCCAAACTATGAAGTTTAGAATCTAGTTTCCAAATGAGCACTAATGTAGCATTCAACATAATAACACTCTCACTTTTTTTTGCATTTGAATTTTAATTATTATTGTAAATGGTCTCGTTGTATAGTGGTCAGAGTCCTTGGATACTGACCTAGCGAGTTCTGGTTCTGTTCCCGGTTGATACTAAGGGATTCTTCTCTAAAGGGCTTAATTCTAATGGTCACTAGGGCTGTGTTATTTAGGCTTAAGTTAGTTAAATATATATATTGGCTTTACCCCGTCATATTCACCACCTTCATCTATTCATCTCAACGGGACATGGAAAAGGCCTTCACCAGAAGAATATATGATTTGTATATTCGTACGTTACCTGGGCAACGTTACATTAGTAATGGCCTAATTTTACGCAACACCACAAAACTGGGCTATAGATTGATGTAGTCCAGACAAGTCATAATTTATTTTTAATCGTGATTCGTGAATAGTCCAATCTGTCATTATACATTACTTAAAATATTAAAATAGACTGTGTGTTCAGGTTATAAGGTATCCAAATGTGTATTTTTTTGTAAACTATTAACAAGACTTAATATAATGTCACTTTTAAACACAGTTTCCTCTACTTGGAGGATATTGTCATGGGAACGACTGATTTGAGGTATTGGTTAATTGTTCCCGAAAGCTAGGCACTCAGATGTGACTAGTCCTCGCTTACACAAGGATTCAGAATATGCTTTTGAAATTTAAACTTGGAATTCTAAAATATGATGATCACACGTTGTTCTGGATCATAGAACGCTACCATTTTAATTATTTAGAACGTAGTTCTCTTTTTGGATCAATGCAGTCAAAGGGGGTCATTACATCGTGCCACTACCTGTTATAAAATCTAAGTGTTGAACGTTTTGATAATAGGTTATTGTCAGAATTCTACGAGTACATTGCTATAATCGTAAGGATAAAATTTTAAAACCATTAAATTTAACCGCCCGAGTAAAAGAAAAGTCTTACTAATGTGACAACTTTGTTTTTTCAGATCCAGTTCTTGATCATCTCCATACACTGCAGCTTTATTTTTCTATTCGACTGTGACTTTGATAAGAACCCAATGTTTTATCTTATGGT
Source organism: Timema californicum (assembly GCA_902141385.1). NCBI lineage: Eukaryota > Metazoa > Arthropoda > Insecta > Phasmatodea > Timematidae > Timema > Timema californicum. The sequence continues at coordinate 20,825 of CABFOW010000313.1, forward strand.
TAGCTCACTACTTATGTTTATGTTGTTCAGTTCATTCTACCGTCAAACTTACATGAAGAAGACAATATATGATTTGTATATTCGTACGTTACCTGGGCAACGTTACATTAGTAATGGCCTAATTTTACGCAACACCACAAAACTGGGCTATAGATTGATGTAGTCCAGACAAGTCATAATTTATTTTTAATCGTGATTCGTGAATAGTCCAATCTGTCATTATACATTACTTAAAATATTAAAATAGACTGTGTGTTCAGGTTATAAGGTATCCAAATGTGTATTTTTTTGTAAACTATTAACAAGACTTAATATAATGTCACTTTTAAACACAGTTTCCTCTACTTGGAGGATATTGTCATGGGAACGACTGATTTGAGGTATTGGTTAATTGTTCCCGAAAGCTAGGCACTCAGATGTGACTAGTCCTCGCTTACACAAGGATTCAGAATATGCTTTTGAAATTTAAACTTGGAATTCTAAAATATGATGATCACACGTTGTTCTGGATCATAGAACGCTACCATTTTAATTATTTAGAACGTAGTTCTCTTTTTGGATCAATGCAGTCAAAGGGGGTCATTACATCGTGCCACTACCTGTTATAAAATCTAAGTGTTGAACGTTTTGATAATAGGTTATTGTCAGAATTCTACGAGTACATTGCTATAATCGTAAGGATAAAATTTTAAAACCATTAAATTTAACCGCCCGAGTAAAAGAAAAGTCTTACTAATGTGACAACTTTGTTTTTTCAGATCCAGTTCTTGATCATCTCCATACACTGCAGCTTTATTTTTCTATTCGACTGTGACTTTGATAAGAACCCAATGTTTTATCTTATGGTTAGCTCACTACTTATGTTTATGTTGTTCAGTTCATTCTACCGTCAAACTTACATGAAGAAGACCAGTTAGCACCATCTCATGATATACGAAATTACACCATATTTTAATAAACTTTGATTTCAAGTGTGCATCCTTAACCATTATCATCAATAGAAAACAATCGGTAAAACCCAATACACAGTCCACATCTTACTTCAAAGCACACGACAGCTAGTAAAATGGTTACACATTTATTTAAGGCATCTTACTAACCGTTTAGGTTAAAAGTTTGAGTATAGAAAGGTAAACTCGTGTTTGCATGGAGGGAGAGTGGAAACCACTTGGAAAAAGTTGGTACACCCAACCGGGATTCGAACCCCTATATATCCTTGTCATTGGCAGGCCACCTTCTTGCAAAGTCACCTTAGAGAATAAAGACACCTAAGGTGTTGGTTAAATTCTGAAAGCTCTAAATACACAGTGTAACAACAATATTCCTTATTGTATTAGCCTGAAACTAAATGCTAAATTAGTACAGACTTAGATAAAGCTTGATAATACGGATAAATAGAATGCAAAAAGTTGAATATAAGAAGTGATTGTTAATGCGTCATAGCATTACTTTTATTATTCTCCTGACTTGCGGCTTACTGTTAAATATTTATCCATTTATATAACAACACTCCTGTGTTTAACCTTTTTACTCATATCATTGTATGTTTTATCTAATGCTTTGACTTTAATTAAAAATAATGCTATTACGCATTAACAATCACTTCTTATATTCAATTTTTTGCATTCTATTTATACGTATTATCAAGCATTATCTAAGTCTGTACTAATTTATCATATCTTACACTCCTTACGAAAGAGTATTTTAGAATGTTTTCTAAAATGTTCTGAAACTAAATGTTACTATGAGAAACATATTAAAAGTAGTCTGTTACAAATAGCTAGAGCAGTCTTTTAATTAGTTAATTTTAATTAAGTATATAACGTGTTATTTATTACTCATTCAAAATATTCACATATTCTATATATTGGGGTTGGGATCAGTTAGACAGCATTTATATAAAAATATACGTATATTTGCGTAGAGGGATAGCTGTAAAACATTTAGGCTCTACCCCAAACAATTAAACAACCGGGAATCAGGCAGGGTCCAATAGCAAACGTCAACAACAATCCAGTATATTTTGTATGAGCGATGTATTAGACCATGTAATCACATGTGCAAGTCTAACTTATTATTGTACTGGTGAATTTTTTCTACACGAACCTATTCAATACATATAGGAAGAGTAATATTTCTAGAACCTTACCCATTTTTGCCCCCTTTTACTAAACATTATAGTCACGCTTGTGTGAAATTTTTAAAACACGTTATTTTGTCTGTCAAAAACTCTGCCCTATCACTTAATATTGCTAATAATAGGAATAATTATATTATTTAACTATTTTGTAATTATTTTTTTAATTACACACGAAAATACTTGACAAGCAAATGTATATTTTCCGCACAATTTTTTCCATTTAACAATGTATATTTTAAGCTAATGGATTTTGTTTGGATGTAAGATGAATATGAGAATACTTTAATAAATTAACTTCAAATTAAAATTCCTATTCGTTTTATTACTAAGACTCATAACTATTGCTGTTTTTCTACTTTAAAGGGTTTGTCATTGAATTATACTATAGTGAAATCCAGATTTAAGGAAACTTCTCGTACACACAGCTTTTGGTAGAAAATATCTTTCATATCAAAATGAGTAGTATGGGTCAATGCACACACAGTTCATCATCAATAGCAGAAGGAAGGAATGGAAAACCATAATAAAAGTAGACTCATATTTGCAGTTCTCAGTCAGGGATCAAACCTGAATCTGAACTTTATTGCGATAATAGATAAAAAGCATTTCCTGTCTAGTAAAATTTACTTGGTATCTTTTCCTTGACGCACACTGGATATGATTGGATCGGAATGCATCAGAAATGTGTGGCTACCTGCATTTTAATGTATGTTCGCACAATGGCTCGGATCTGATTGGAAACGTAAGCGTCGGATAGTAACGGAACGAATCGGTTTAACAGGAGAAAAGATTTTGACGGATTCAGATGGATTTAGAAGCTATATTATATGCACATGCATCATCAGCACTGGACTATTGCATAATCCATACATTCGAGCTCAATTTACACCTGTTGATGTTCGTTTCCTGTTGCTACTCGACAATCTATGCTTATTTAAAAAAAATGTTTTTGGATGAAGAAATAATCAATTTAGTTCAACAATACCCTAAAATAGTTTATGACATTGATAACAAATATTAGTATGACTGTGTTTAAAAAAATGCGTGAGAGGAAATCACGGAAGTTTTATGTTGCATTTACTGTACGTCGTGCACTCAAAAGTATCTTTGAAACCACCTCTTCTTCATCTTCAGCGGCATCAACAGCAATGCATACAACAACCACCATTTGCTGCTCTTCTTATCACTCACTACCACCAAATCACTGACATCGATGTACCTTCTAGGTTGCTGACTGCCAAGTGACCTGAATATATTCCCGATCCAATGTAGGGACAAAACTAATTTCCGTTCGTAGGGTTATGATTTTGATCCGATTCGGTGCGTGGCAAGTTTAAGGGTTCTTAACATTTTTAGGGTGAGTAAAAATCTGGCTCTAAATAGTAAAAACAAATTAGATTCTATTTATTGCAACCTTTATGTCATGGTGAATTAATATATTAGTTTAAATATTATTTATCCTTGTTTAAGAATAGTTAAAAATTATTTAGTTTGTTTAAGCACCACTTCTTACTACCCAATCGGGTTATACGTTAATGGTTTGAGGGACTAGGAAGGCCATTTTTAATGTAAGTTTAGCCACATTTACGTGGAGGGATAGTGCAAAACCATTTAGGGAAAACCACCCTTTGTATACACGACAGAGATTCTAACCTCGATTTCACCGTCATCGGCATCTAGGCTACTGCGAGAGTAGCGCCTTAGACCATGTTGCCACTGAGGTGGGTTTTTAATAATTGATGATAGTTAATGTGGCGTCATTATTGTAAACTAGTTATTAGAGGTGAAATATTATTCGATTTTTAAGATCTCTTGTATTCTAAGAAATAAATCTAGTTAATTAAATTTGGTTACGATTGTTTTATAATAATTAAAAAACATATATTTTTAACATTTCAAATAATCAAATTAAAAAGGTTTGCATTCAAAATTGGAAATCCCCTCAACCACGTAGCCCCTCAGTAAAAAATGTCTTCTTAAGTGACGCGATTGAAAGAATGCAATCCTATGGACCACGTCTGAAGTTCAAGGAATCAGATCGCCCGATTTTGCGAACACGGAGGAAGGTTGACAAACAACTAACTATAAGATGGTGTTGGAGCACAGTAACGAATGGTGGAATAGAAGGAGTTAGGGGAAAGGTATGGCAAAAATTATTGCGCTCTTCAATTCGGCCTTCATCTCCTCTTCTTTTCCTCCAGCCATCACCTTCAACCGTACAGAAATTAATTACTCCGGAGAAATGGAAGCATTCATGTGTGATAAACCACTGCCACATAATTTACATATCACCGCCTTCAATAACTATTATTATTGGGTACAAATGTGAGAAGGGTTAGCGGCCACAATGTCCAAAACAATACAAGGAAAAATGAACTATGTAAAACATGTTTGAAAAAGTAACACTTATAATCACAATATGACATATAGCTGGTAAATAATTTTAATTAGACGAACAAAATAGATAAAAAAAAGCAAGGAGTTAAAAATATGTTTGTTTCCATTATATTAAAAACAATTTAAAAACAATTCGTGTACAATATATTAAACTTATGACAACATCATAGATACAAATAATCCCAAAGTGATTAGACTTATTTTGCCAATATTTTTTCTGTGTCATTAAAATAAATGCAAATTTTTACTTGCGTAACATTACATAATCTAGAGAATGATAAATGGTAATATTTTGTAGAAGTTTTAAATCTTTAAATTTAATAAATTATTTATGTTAGGTTAGATTTTTTTCAAGTGAAGTTCATAAAAACGAAGTTCTAATATGACGTAGAATCAGTTATAAACAAATATAAACTAATACGAAGAATCATTTTCCACTAAGTTATTTGAACTATTAATATTTGTAGGTTTTACCTCTGTACTAGCGTCTTACTAAAATGATGTCATGTTAAATCAATAATTGAAATGTAACGAAATGGTTTTCATTATTACATTTTATTTACTATTCATTATCCTTGATCTAATGGAGGCTAAGGGAGAGACGCAATTTAAAAAGCAACCTTCTAAATATGGGACGGAATTTACCAATATTGACTGAGTCAATGGGTCAAATAATGACCGTGAAGTTTGAGATGCAAGGCCGTAGTATGGGGGATTTGGGGGCCCAACTCCCCCCCGAGATTTTACGAACAAAATATATATGGCTTTATTTATGGTTCAAACAACATCAACATTAAGGTACAAGTAAAAATTAAGGGGATATGTTGCCATAAATAAACACTTCAGATAGCGTCTAGAACTGTTTGTCATTTAGAATTTTTTCTAGCCTTCGTCAATTGGTAAATTTTCCCGCCAAACCTTTCCTGAAATTGTCTGACTACGGCCTTGTTGAGGTGGGATATTAATGAAATCTAGAGTTTTAAATGAAAGATCTTCCGTAGACTATCGAATATATAAGATAGCTTAGCCACCCTGTTAAGAACCATTTAAAGAATATAAGCCCAAAGAAATGGCTGTAAAGTAGTCAACGTTGCTCACATTTCTCCGTATTTATCTTACGATTGTCAATCCTCCCTCCACCCCCCACAGTATCTAGTACAGTTGAGCGTGTGTGTTGACTCTTAAGACACTCTGATGGTACAGAATTCTGCCCAGGATATACCCACGAGGGTGTCTACACGTCATACTTGCAATGAGATGAGAATGATAGTAATGGTCTTGAGACTAATTTCAGGCTAACTAGCCATACACTGGCGACCATCCAGATAATTCTGCCTTCGGGAAAAATACCCAAGATACCAGCCGGGAATCTAACCCAGGACTCCTTGTACAACACCAAGAAGCCTGAGCTTGCTTGGGTCCATACTTGAAGACAATCTGCAAACAATCACTCCCCCCNTTGTAATGCGGTTATATCGCGCTTTCTATCAACCCCTGAACGTGATCAATATGGTGACTGAATTGTAGGTAAATAGCACTCATGGCTAATCCCACCCATTTTCTGGACTAATGGCATCTTGTTTAGAGTGAGATATATTTACATTTTTAAAGAAAAATCAAGACCTAAAAAATAGTGACTATTCATGGAAATTAGCCAAATACATCAAATTGGATCAACTTGAGATGAAAGTCACCACGAGTTAGGGTGTTCATTTTGCCAGTGTTTCTCATTTAACCATTTCTAGACTTAAATTAAAAATGAGTCTGTTGGCTTAAATACTTTTGACTAGTGTAGGAGTATTTTCTTAAATCTTTTATATGTTAAATATCTCCCTAACATTTTATCTGATTTGCTTACTTCCTTAAAATTACATGAAAATTAAACGCCTATTGTGTACTACTGTATGTGACGCCTTTAAACAAAAATGTATTACAATTATTTTTACCCTTAAAATTTAGACAGTATTTTATATTACGTACTTAAGGCTTATGACATTAAGATTCTGTAAAATTTCCACCATTGACATAATTTTAGCAACATTTTTTTATTTTTAACTTCTCATCGAGTTTTAAACTAGGGCACTTAATCAAATGACTTGTAATTTTTAAGTGGAGCTTATCCTTCTGATATAATTTTCATGAACTCTTCTTAAATATTAAGAAAATAAATACATTTAAAAAATACTTTGAGCATAAAAAAACTCATTAATTTTCCTTTCAAAACATTATAGTTCTAGTAGCACGCAAAAAAAATTTATGTGTATATATATTTAAGAAAAATACAGAGATTATATAAATGAATTAAAATCCCGCTTCAGTTTCAATTTAATCTTGGTAATTAGTACCCTAAATTTATAACTTACATTTTAATATGAGAAAGTATTGTGACCGTGAAAATATTCGCCTTTGAGATTAATAATATGCAGGTGACCTGGTGGTCTAGGGGTAAGGTGTCAGACTTCTGTACTGGCGACCGGGGTTCAATCCTCTGTCCCGGCACAGATTTATCTGATTACCAAACCCTTCCTTCATCTCTGACAAGACGTGTATTAGTCACAGCTTGTGAATGTGGGTAATGCCAGGCCTCCACCGTGTCTCGGATTCCACGTTCAACTGTAGATCCTCAATTTCATCTGACAATCACCCTACCATTACACATTAGCGTAAGTGCGTATAGCCCGAAAGGGTAGTAAGACGCGGTGCCAATAATAATAATAATAATAATAATAAAAATAATAATCAGCTAAACGTCATATACCCCAAAACAAAAATTGAGTCCTACAGTTTTGTCTGTCTCATGTATGCCTAAACGGTTTAATGGATTTTTTCAACCTTAATGTTTATATGTTTTATGGTCGTTTCTCAAGGTGTTTTGCTATGTTTTAACACACCCTTAAGGGGCCGGCCAACACTCGTTCACCGATAAAACATGGTATTACAAAATAGGATATTGTGACAAAACCGTACTATGGATTTGATATCGGTTTTCAACAATGAAAAGGGATTTATATTATCTATAACAAAGACTCTGTATAACTTATACTAATAATAAAAATTAAACTAATATTGAAAACTTCCACATTTTCAGCCTCACACTATTTGGCGTATAATGATTTTATTAAGTTAAATATTTAAAATTGAATTTTACTATATAAAGAACTATTATTACTTCAATTTTCTTGGATTATAATTTGTTTTTAGTTTTCTATTATTATTTTTTATTTTATTTTTAAATGAAGAACTACTCTAACAAGATCAATATGGATATAAGTATTAATGTTGGAAAAAGAAGAGATCATAAGGCTAGATAATAATTTTCTCCTTGTTTTAGCTGTTTATTTATAATATATTAGTTTAATGCTAAGCTTTAAAAGCTTATTTATGAAATTAAAATTTGAAATTGTTTGGTAACCTTAGTGTAACGCTACATTTAGGAATACCTGGAACTCCTTGTACCGTTTTGCAATTTAAAAGGTTTTTCCATTTACAGCGTTGCCACGATCGTTTTAGAAGTGACGAGACAAACCATTTATTTCAATATTGTGAAGCTTTAAAATTATGTTACCACCATTTTGAATCATAAATAGGTATCAATGTATTTGTCTGAGAGTGGTAGGCGTACCATTTAAGCATCGATCTTTAAGGTGCTAGAATAGTCAAACAGAAATCCACAAGCATCTTGTAATTTTTAAACGTTCATGGGCTGAGATGTGAGTGTGTGTGTGTGTGTGTGTTTGTATGCACGCGCACGCACGAGAGGTGGGCTGTGAGACCAGTGCTCTAATTGTTCCTTTCCTCTATCTTTGCTTAGCTCAACCCCCACCCCTTTTGAAAGGTAGTAGGTACTGTAGTTTAGGTTGAGGCCTAAAATTGACAGTAGGAGCAGGAAAATACTTATTGATTCAAATCAAATTTAATAATGTATTCTTTGCGCGTGGTGCGCACATAATTGAATATGAATTTTTTAACTCATTAATTAATTTTTTTTCATATTTTATAAACACCTCGTCTTACTAACTGTTCACATCAAATAAATAGCTCATATTATTATTGTATTCAAAAACAAATTAGCGTATAATCCGAACCCAAAAATATGGATAAACATTAGCTAGTAATAGTAAATCTATATAATTGAATACAGACCTATTTTCCTTTTTAAACTATTTACTTTTACTCTACTTTAATTTAGAATAATATTGATTAAAAATATTAGTCTTTTCACTTTCTCATAGGCTATAGAAATTATGGTAATCATGGAAATTTTTGGCCTCAAGATTATGATAGCTCAACGTTCTATGTGGTCCCAAACTTAAAAAAAAGTGGATCTTACATATTTATCTTTTTCCATTTGACTTGTAAAACTTTTGAGGCACAATAATAGAAAAATATACAAACGGGTTTACAAATTAAACTAGTGAACCTTAATAAATTTACATATGCGAATTTTATATTAGCTAAACAAATACAAGCTTGTGTTGTGAAGATGGTTTTAGAGATGATCACAAAGTATACAGAGACCCCTTATCTTTATATAAAAATATTTTACATTATATAATGTTATAAGCAGCACCCAGAAAAAAAGATACCTTATCCAATAAACCCTTAGAAAATTTACTAAGTAATATGAATATCTATTTGGAATACACATTGCATGAACAGAAATATATTTTTAAAGATATAAATAAATAATTTTGTGAAATATTGAACTGCATACACACATATAACATATACACTATATATTGTGTAAAAAACATGAATGGCCGACATAAATAATTCGATATGAAATTATTTCTTTTAGCACTGTGTCTTATTACCCATTCGAGTTATATACTTATGTACTAATTACGCTCATTATTCTAGGGTTTAGGAAGGTTATATTTATAGGAAGTGTTCCCGCATTTGTGAGGAGGAAGAGTGGGAAAACATTTTGGAAAACCATTCAGTACACTCAACCGAGATACTAACCTTGATCTCGCTGTTATCGTCAGTCTAGTCTACTGCGAGAGTAGCGTGTTAGACCAAGCGGCCACCGAAGTGGGTCACATGAAATTAAATGTGTTATTCAAACATTTCACCAATGTAACTTCCATTAAATTTTTAGCAACAGGTAAGCAATTAAAATAAAATAAACATAACAATGAAATTAAAATAAATAGGCCTACATGAGATAATATAGTAATTAAATGGTACGACACAATCGCACAAAATTTTCATATTGTTTAGGTATTATAGTATCAAATATAATTTTCAGAAATTTTCAAAAATAGGTTTTTATTAGTCTAACTACTCTTAGGTATGTTTTCCTGATCAAAAAAAACACATCATCTTGTTACTCGTAAGAAACACTCTTTATTAATAAATTTTAAACCAAATTGTTCAAATATGGCTATTTAACAAAATTTAAATTCTCCAAAATAAATGAATCGTAAACTACCCTAAAATTATTTGTTATCATATTATCATGAAAAATTAATAGTTTGAATTCAATCTTAAGGATCAATTAAAAAAAATGTTATCATTCATCTTAGCTAAAAACCCTAAAATTAACTTATTTTAGATAAATAAAGATACATTAATATTTTTAATGCAAACTAGTCCCCCGTTTTCAGTTTTGAACCTAATCATTAGAGCGATTTTCAAAAAAATCTAGCGTTACAAAACTAATAAATTAGTTAACTAGTATTACTAAATGAATATTTTTGAGAAAAAAAAATAATATATATATATATATATACTATTTATAATGCAAAAATCTGAACAAATTAGCCAATTTGAACCAAATTACTAAAATCATTTTTTTAAATATTAATATTTCGAAAAAAAAAAGTCATCTGTAAACAATTAGCGGAATTTCTCCCCCAAAACAAGTGTACATCTTTATGTGTCATCCTCATGAGTAATGAGGTGGACTGTATAGGACTAGCTCAAATTAAGAATAGGTGGCTTACATTAGTAACCGCATTAATGAACTCTCAAGTTCCCAATACCATAGACTAAAAAGGTATTAGAAAGTAATAAACATTATTTAGTTATATTTAAAAAAACAATTATATCATCAGGATTAAAAGTTTTGTTTATTTTGCTATTCAATATCAGAAAGGTTAGTAAAACGAACATATAGTAAGACTCGGTGATATAAAGAATACCAAAATGAAAAGTTTATTGATAAAGTATTTTGTTTAAAATATGAGTATTATTTTGTTCTCATTTACAGATAACACTGATTTAAATAATGATTGTGAAGTATTTTCAATTGGTTTAGTATTCTTTTTCGCCTTTAGTTTTAACCCTGTCAATGACATACCTATATCAATATTACCCAACCTAACAACATAGAACCTTTAATTTGTAGAAGCATTAAAGGTTAGGCGTCACTCTCGCAAGAGACTGAACTTCCGATGACGGGGAGATCGGGGTTTGAATTCCAGTCATAACTTCTTTCGTGTTTATATAAATGTCTTGTGTACTTAATTTAGTAAATAATTACTGTTGATACAGATGGTGGCTTATATATTTGAGTGACCCAAGATGTTATAAAGACATATTCCCTGGCCTAAACACTAATTTTGGAATGTATGTCCACTGCCACCCATGTCTTAAGACCTGTCCGGGCTATACACACTTGTAATTAATATTCAAAGGGTGTGTAAAGATGGTGAAGGTAGAATTGAGAGAAAATGTACTTATATTTGTTTGGAGGAAGAGTGATAACTCGTTTAGGAAAATACACTCATTAGATCCTCCCGGGATTCGAATGGGGACCTTGTTGTAAACAGAAAATCAGAATTGAGGAACTTGACGTTCAGTCTTCTTACCCAATGATTCGCACGATGAGTCCCAATAAAGCCTTTTTTTAAACATTTTTAAATTAAACAAATGTGTATTTTCAAATGAGATTCTGGTGGAGCGATTGTGTAAGAAGAGAAAAATTATGAAAGAACAGAGATTTGAACCCTGGTCATTCATTTATACTCGCTAACTTCTGTACCTACTGAACAATCCGTAATCTCCTTTTCAGTTCTATAGCTCAAATAAACTTTTAAGCGGAGTGGTGTAGATACACACATTAAACACCAACACTTGTTACAAGTATACCCTAATTATTCTTTAAATAATAATATAGGTATCTGGTGACCCTGCAGTCTAGGGGTAAGATGTCGGGCTTCTGAGCTGGGGTCCAAGGTTTAATCCTCGGTCCCGGTACAAATTTATCTAATTGCCAAACCCTTCCTTCACCTCTGACAAGACGTGTATTAATCAAAACTTGTGAATGAGTGGAATGCCAGGCCTGCACCGTGGTTCGGATCCAACGCTAAACTGTAGGTCCTCCATTTAATCTCACAGTCACCCTACAATTATACATTAGCGAAAGTGCGTATTACATGAACGGGTAGTAAGATGCGGTGATAATAGTTTTCTTCTCAGATCTACCCGCTGAGTAGGTCCCCTAATATTAATATTATTCTCAGAACAACCTTCTGTGTAGGTCCCCTAAAAAAATGAAGTTTCCTTGTTAATATTTCAATGAAAAATGTGTACTAATGAATACCATAGTTAAGAAAGGTAGTTCCTTAGTTAACTCAAGTTGGCTCGTCTTTTATGATAAAGTCAAATTTATCAAACCACAAATGTAACAATTAAGAGGTCTAAAAATGTAAGTGTTACTGAAAAAAATATATTTTGGATTCAAAACAAAAGGGCATCACGATAAATAATGCGTGATAAGAAAGCTTGGAGTCCTAAAAGGTTTTTAATTCTGTCGTAATCATAATAAGCCCAGTTTAGAAATAATTTATGATCGCAAGCAGCAACAAATCTACTATGAATGGTTTCCAATCTGATATATTCAGTAAAGGCAATGTAATTGCAAGCAACATTAGCATTTTTAAGTTTGGATACAACCGAAGTGTATTGAAAGCTTAAAGTGCACTCAATTTTCTTAAATTAAGAGGTAGTAAATTTAATAAATTTACGTAATTTAACTAGTGATATATACTATATTATGGTCAACATGAAAGTTTAAAAAAAAATATTTATTCGAAGTATTTAACGTACACTTTCTGAACCGACTGATTATATCAGCACACGACTTAAAAACTATCTTAAATCTGGAACAGACACAACATCCAGCCCCAGGCCGTTAATTCATCAATGAAAAAGGGTGAACCTAAATTTCACAATGATCAACTTTAGGCCCACGCTTGGAATCAAATTCGGGACCATTAGTTCAATTGACAAACAGGCTACCGACTGAACTATAGTGTCGGATCAACATAACAAATTTTAAGTAGAGTTTGTTGTTCAGGAGAACAGCTAGATAATTCATATATAAAGAGCGCAAGAACTGGCGACGCCACGGGCTAGAAACAATAATGGATGTAAAGTAAAATAGAGCACGAGATGTTATCAATGAACAATTTATTAGTAAGAAATATAGGGAGGGTTTTCCTAGTAGAGTACGAGGATTTTGGTTTTAATTTTTTAATAAAAGCTCAATTTTCAATTGATCATTGGAAAATATCATAATGCCATTTTGCTAATCTATACAATATGACTATATATTTAAATAGTTTGACATTCATCCAAAGAGTAAATAACTAGATTAATATTTATCAATGTCATCGATAAACACTTTTAATATAAGTGGGCATAAATTGAAACCCAGAAAGTGCTAGAAATGTGTATGAAGTCGACGAATCTATTTGTAGAGCAAAGTATTTATCTACTATGCAAATCGCTTCTAGCCCAAATGACATAATCATAAACGAGATAGGCCAGTATTACAGTATTTTAAGAATAATACTTGTCTGACATACCTAAGTTAAAAGTCCTACTATGGTCAAAATAAATTGCATCAACCTTCACTTGAGTAGAGACGTGAGGGGCAACATTCCCCAGAAAATCTGCTAATTTAGTGACAGTATATTTTTTTACAAAACTATGATGATTGTCCAAGAGTTTATTTTTAGATAGAAAAAAGTATACTTTTAAGTAAGTATTTAAGAGAGAAATAGGTCTACTATTACACACATCATTTTTGCTCCCCCTCCTATTTTATATAAATGGGTGTGACAACATATTATTTACATGACAAGGAAAATGTTTCATTTGTCAGGCTAAGGTTGAAAATATAAGTTGGCAGTTGACTAATAATGATGATGATAATAATTTCAATTTCCTTTATTATAGTGCTGGCCAACAGTCGTAGGACCTATAACAGGCCAGCACTGAAAAGTACACAAGTTTCATACAAATACATATATTTACACGAGAAAATAAGATAAACAGAAATGGCTAAATAATGTTAAATAATGATTAATAGTTACAAAAATAAAGTAATTAATAACGATAGTAAAAAAAGCAATAATAACAAAAAACTATAGAATGGTTAAAAGCAGTAACAATATGCAAAAAATAAATCAGATTATTGTAAAATTTATATATTATAGGCAGAATCCCTTAGTGATAAATTATTTATAAGGGATTTCCTTAATTAACTCTCTGAGCTTAGCGTTAGATAATAATAATAATAATAAGTTAGCGCGTGAGCATTCAGCGTGGTAATTTTAGTTAACGTCTAAACTGTTGTGAAATGTGAAGCGAGTGGCTACTGCCGCTGGTAGTCTAATAATATATTTATTAGGATAACCACGACCACCTCCCCATGTATAAATTAATCAGTACCGGGTATACCATGACATTGCAATGTTCAGTTTTTGAAATAATTATGCATATTTCAAAACGTTGTCATTTTTAAAGAATAGACGTGAAATGTTATCATAACCTATACCTTACTAGGGAAATTATTATCTCGGTATTCCTTAGCACTTTTTTTTTCTCGTAAATCTGAGATATTAATTAATTATCAATGTGAATAGGGCTTATTCAATTTTAACTAAGTGTTAAGTTAACAATATAGAACGATTTTAAGTGGCCGTATGGTCTAAGTCATCACTCTCGGGCTAGACTAAATTGCCGATAAAAGGGAAATCGGGGTTTGAATCCTAATCGGGTGTAATGAGGGTAGTTTTACCAAAATAGTATAACACTCTCCCTCCAAGAAAATGTGGGTATACTTCTTCTAAATTCAACCTTCTTCATCCCTAGCTCATTAGTTTAATTTTTACATATGTGTATAACCTGAACAGGTAGTAAGAAGTGGTGCTTGCTTAAAAAAAGATTATGGGGTAGGATAGTTGGGCTTATCATATAATTTTGTTTGGGAAAGCTACTGATGGGGTTAAATATATCAAATGATGGGGTTAAATATATCAAATGAATAAATAATTCGAAACCAGATTAATGTGAAAGCTTATCACAAAATCCAAAATAAAAATACTCACTCCACTTACCTCTTTACCCTCCCTTAACCATCATACCCGACAAACTAACAGCCCAACAACGACAATCACATGCATTCCTTTTCAAATTGGCTTGCGTTGTAGTTGATGATAGGAGGATGGAGCATTGCTTAGACTTCAATATGTGTGTGTGAGGTGACCTGGCGGTCTAGGGGTAAGGTGTCAGACTTCCATGCTAGCGGCCGGGGTTCAATCCTCGGTCCCGGCCAAGATTTATCTGATTACCAAAACAAAACCCTTCCTTCACCTCTGACAAGACATCTTGTGAATTTGAGAAATGCCATGCCTCCACCGTGGTTCGGATTCCACGTTAAACTGTAGGTCCTTCATTTCATCTCACAATCACCCTACCATTACACTTTAGCCTAAGTGCGTATAACCCGAACGGGTAGTAAGACGCGGTGATAATAATAATAATAAGTGGGTGTGTGTGTCAGAGAGAGAGAGAGAGAAATATATGTAGGGAGGGATATAGAGTGATAGACAGTAGAGGGAGAGAGATGGAGTGAGGAGCGAACAGTGGGAAAGACAGCTAGAAAGGGGGTGTGTTTATCGCGTATTACTACCCGTTTACATAAATCTGCATATAATTATTATATTATTATTTTACTCGAATTATATATAATATAGAGGAAACGCATACACATTCACGAGAAAGAGTAGTGAGGAAGTGTTTCGGAAAAGAAATACCTCAGTACATCCAGTCAAGATTTGAATCCCAACCACGCATGAACATATAAAAAAATAGCCACGTGGTCCCGCATACGTGTATTCATCATAGTGAAAGAGTGAACTCAAGATTTTTTCAAAATGTATTTTTAGTCATGTCAGAATCGAGTTTGGTACCCTTACCTCAGTAGACGTGAGTACTGCTTGCTCATCCGGGTGGAGATGGGAAGTAGGCCTATTATTTCCTTTATATAATTGTTTATATAAATGTTGTTAAATGAAATGAACAGTTACTATATACCTCTCAATAGTCCTCTATTATTCGACCTACACGCATTTATTTATAGTTCACTTGTTCGCTACCAACAGATGGTAGTACAATAGTTCGCTAGTTGGCGAATTACAGATTGTAACTGCTGCTTTCTCTCCCATCACAAATTATAGTTCAAGGGTTTGTTCTCTGGAGAGAAAAAAGACATAGATGTTGAGCTACGATTCATATTGGCTACAATAAAACTCGATTTTCTTTTTTCTGTTCTAGTCCTTACTCACAAATGATATTAAACAATAGATTTTCTTTCATTTTCAATAAAATGTTGGTGAACGTTTTTCTTGTTAGATAATAAGTTATTAGTGTCGTAAAATATATCATTTATCACTTACGGAAACTATTATTATTAATATTTCACAGCATGCATCATTAGAATTTTTTTTTATTGTAGCCTTGAACAAAATACCATACTTATTTGATACTTTATTTTTTTATATAGGGCAAAAAAGGGGGGTGCTACGTAGTGTATTTAATTCTAGGCAAAATTCATTTCCTCCCACTTCTTTCTTTAGTATCGCATCATATTAACCGTTCGGGCTATATACGTCTATGTACTGTACTAATTACACTAATGGTTTAGTGGTTAAGGTTTAATTGATAGGAAGTGCACCAGCATTTGCGTGGAAGCCCTAGGGTAAAACCATCCTCAGTGCACCAGACCAGGATAGAACACCGATCTCCCTGTCTTCTAACACGTGAGTCGCGTGTGAGACCACACGGCCACCGAAGTGGGCATTTGGCTCCTACTAATGTGTTTATTTTCTGAGAATGTTTTAGTTCAGTTAGTGGGTTAGGTCACAAGCTCAAATTAATAAAGAATCGTTATTTTAGACTATATTTAGTCGTTTCCTATGTTTCTGTAACCGAGAAAATGAGAATAATCACGATTGTCTGGTGTCGCGTCGAGATACTTTTTAGTGGACTTCGAGGGGGTGAACTACTTCGAATAGTTTGGTTTTAAATATAAGTTACATTTGCACTATTAGTTTGCTAACTACTCATTATTCACATGTTATAAATTAAAACAATTGTACTACCCACCTAGACCTCCAAATAATTTAAAAAATTGAAATATTGGTTCATGAATTATATTATATCTATAGCCAGGTAATTAGAAAAAATATGATTAATTAATTCATTTGCTACCCATAACTACACCAAGGTAGTTTAGAGATCAAACTCTTTTTCCATAAACTTCCCATTGGTACATCCAGGTAATTTACAAACTGAATTATTAGATCATACATCGGTACATCTAGTGAATTTTAAAATTGAACTATTAGTTTATGAACTACCCTTCTGTGTAATCTAACAATATCCAAGATAAATATATAAAAATGGTATTCTCTTAATCCCCCCACGATTATAGGATATACGTACTTAATTGTACTAATGGGGTAATAATAAAGGAGGTAGAATTTTAATGATATACACTCGAATTTGAGTGAAGATAAAGTAGGAAACAATTTAGTAAAAATCATCCTCGTTAAATCCAAACGAGATTTAAACCAGATCCTCCCTCTCCTAACAGGCATACCAGACTAAGAGATAGCATGACATTTAATCCATGTGATCCCTTATATGGGCTTATACCCATATGGTGGGGATGTAAGGCACGTGAGTGTAAGGCAATATTTTTGCAACTTTGGCGGCCAAAATAAATAAAATGTTGCGCCACTAGAAACTTTTTTTTAACATGCTGATATAACGGTTGTTAACCAGTCCCATGACGTAGTGTTAAGGGCTCCTGGATATGAAGCTAGGGGTCCCAGGTTCGATTCCTGGCTGGTACTACGTGTATTATTCCCGAAAGAGGAATTATCCCAACGGTCACCAGGATTTGGTTGGTTAAGCTTAAGTTAATTTTATGATCACTCCTGGATGTATACCTTCATAATAACTATCATTACATAATCTCAATGTAAATATGACCTGTAAACAACCTCTATAAATGTATCCTGAAAAACGTAATATGCCACAAGAGCGGCTAAAATTCTACACACACACAGGTGGCCAAACTAGATACTGCAGATGTATATCTCTTACAGTAAAGAAAAAAAAAGAAATAGTAATAAATCAATAGTCGTTGAAAGTCTGTCATGGGCATAGTGGCATTAGATGAAAAACTTTATAAAGAGAAACCATTGCCATTAAATTAGATAATATTTTTTCAAGCACCGCGCCTTACTACCCGTTCAGGCTGTATTCTTATGTAATAATTACGGCAATGGTTTTAGGGTTATATTAAGTGTATACGCATTTGCGGGGAGATGAATTTGAAAACCATTTGGAAAAAAAACTTCAGTACACCCAACCGAGATTCGAACCTTGATCTCACCCGTGATGGTTTAGTCTTCAGTGAGATTAGCACCTCAGACCATTCGGCCACCGAAGTGGGTCAGGACACTCTTGACATATATCTAAGAATTTTTGAGGTCACCATGTGCAGAAAATTAAACTCTATGTTTCTACTGGAGAAAATTTTTACTTATTTTGGCCAAAAAAGTGTTGCTATAAAAAATTAAAAAAAAAATTGCCCTTGAGTCACGTCCCATTCATCCCAAGCTTAAGCAGTATTAGGATACTCACTACGAGTTATTTTTGTACCCCTCGTGTTGAAAGGAGGTTTAATTTCAATCCAGCTTCAAACTATTCCTAGAGCATCCCTAACCTTGCATTTCCACTCTCCCTTCACGCAAATACGGGTTCACTTCCTCTAATTCAACCTTCCCAATTCCTAATCCATTAGAGTAATTAGTTCTTAAAACGTATAACCCGAACGGTAGTAAGACGTGGTGCTAAATATTATTATTATATTATTACAAACTGAATTATTAGATCATACATCGGTACATCTAGTGAATTTTAAAATTGAACTATTTGTTTATGAACTACCCTTCTGGGTAATCTAACAATATCCAAGATAAATATATAAAAATTGTATTCTTTTAATCCCCCCACGATTATAGGCTATACGTACTTAATTGTACTAATGTGGTAATAATAAGGGAGGTAGAATTGTAATGAAATACACTCGAATTTGAGTGAAGATAAAGTAGGAAATAATTTAGTAAAAATCACCCTCGTTAAATCCAACCGAGATTTAAACCAGATCCTCCCTCTCCTAAAAGGCATACCAGACTAAGAGATAGCATGACATTTAGTCCATGTGATCCCTTATATGGGCTTATACCCATATGGTGGGGATGTAAGGCACGTGAGTGTAGGGCAATATTTTTGCAACTTTTGCGGCCAAAATAAATAAAATGTTGCACCACTAGAAACTTTTTTTTAACATGCTGATATAACAGTTGTTAACCAGTCCCATGACGTAGTGTTAAGGGCTCCTGGCTGTGAAGCTAGGGGTCCCAGGTCCGATTCCTGGCTGGTACTACGTGTATTTTTCCCGAAAGAGGAATTATCCCAACGATCACCAGGATTTGGTTGGTTAAGCTTAAGTTAATTTTATGATCACTCCTGGCTGTACACCTTCATAATAACTATCATTACATAGTCTCAATGTAAATATGACCTGTAAACAACCTCTATAAATGTATCCTGAGCAACGTACTATGCCACCAGAGCGGCTAAAAGTCTACACACACAGGTGGCCAAACTAGATACTACAGATGTATATATCTTCCAATCGAGAGAAAAAAAAAGGAATAATAATAATAAATCAATAGTCGTTAAAATTTGTCTTGGGCATAGTGGCATTAGATGAAAAACTTTATAAAGAGAAACCATTGCCATTAAATTAGATAATATTTTTTCAAGCACCGCGCCTTACTACCCGTTCAGGCTGTATTCTTATGTAATAATTACGGCAATGGTTTTAGGGTTATATTAAGTGTATACGCATTTGCGGGGAGATGAATTTGAAAACCATTTGGAAAAAAAACTTCAGTACACCCAACCGAGATTCGAACCTTGATCTCACCCGTGATGGTTTAGTCTTCAGTGAGATTAGCACCTCAGACCATTCGGCCACCGAAGTGGGTCAGGACACTCTTGACATATATCTAAGAATTTTTGAGGTCACCATGTGCAGAAAATTAAACTCTATGTTTCTACTGGAGAAAATTTTTACTTATTTTGGCCAAAAAAGTGTTGCTATAAAAAATTAAAAAAAAAATTGCCCTTGAGTCACGTCCCATTCATCCCAAGCTTAAGCAGTATTAGGATACTCACTACGAGTTATTTTTGTACCCCTCGTGTTGAAAGGAGGTTTAATTTCAATCCAGCTTCAAACTATTCCTAGAGCATCCCTAACCTTGCATGGGCATAGTGGCATTAGATGAAAAACTTTATAAAGAGAAACCATTGCCATTAAATTAGATAATATTTTTTCAAGCACCGCGCCTTACTACCCGTTCAGGCTGTATTCTTATGTAATAATTACGGCAATGGTTTTAGGGTTATATTAAGTGTATACGCATTTGCGGGGAGATGAATTTGAAAACCATTTGGAAAAAAAACTTCAGTACACCCAACCGAGATTCGAACCTTGATCTCACCCGTGATGGTTTAGTCTTCAGTGAGATTAGCACCTCAGACCATTCGGCCACCGAAGTGGGTCAGGACACTCTTGACATATATCTAAGAATTTTTGAGGTCACCATGTGCAGAAAATTAAACTCTATGTTTCTACTGGAGAAAATTTTTACTTATTTTGGCCAAAAAAGTGTTGCTATAAAAAATTAAAAAAAAAATTGCCCTTGAGTCACGTCCCATTCATCCCAAGCTTAAGCAGTATTAGGATACTCACTACGAGTTATTTTTGTACCCCTCGTGTTGAAAGGAGGTTTAATTTCAATCCAGCTTCAAACTATTCCTAGAGCATCCCTAACCTTGCCTCTAGAGCGTTCCATCTGTACACACCGCATCTGATTGAAATTTTATAACTGGCACAAGATACACTGTTTACAAACCGCAATGGAACCAATCTCGAGTCAGTTAATTACCGTGTACTAAACCGAGTACATTGTGCAGTTTTAATACGTGCACTTGTGTTTGTCACTCTAGTCAATACGTTGTTTGTTATTACCACCCTAATAATATTCACAAATATTTATTTTTGTTAAAACAAATATTTTGAGTTAAATACAGTTTTAATTTCTCCAATATTAATTATATTATTTTTCAGTATTTACATTAGTATTGTCAGTTGTTTTCAACCTGCCATATCATTTCAATAATGTTTATTTATGAGCACGAACAAGTCATGCACGAAAGAAAAACTAGTTCTCCAATTATATCATAATTTTATGGAGCCTACGCTATGGAATGTTGGTGAATCTTGGGTTATTTATTTAAAGTGTTTTTATATTTTTAATTTTAAGAACTTGATTCATTGTGGTGTATTCTTATTTCCCACTATGAAAGTTCAGTTTTAAAACAAAAACATTAAGACATGAAGCACATTAGTATGAAAATATTTTCTTCTAGAATTTACAGAAATATTACAACAATCGAACATATTCATGTATCATACAGGTATTTTAATGTCTGAAAAATTGTGAGAAGTCTTATATCAGTGTCCAATCAAAATCAAGTCGGTATTTTGTTTTATACAACATAAACTAGCGTCTAAATTAATTTAAGTTTAAAACTGATATATTATTAAACTTAGGCTGGCTATATAGAAAAATTAGTTAAGTTTTTTTATGAGTAAACTTTTAGAAGGATTAAAGTGAATAATTTTTAGTAGCATAAGGCAGTGAAATTAATAGCTCTACTTTAGCTAGCTTAAAATTAATATACGATAATAATCTTTAAATTGCGCGTCTGGACTACATTATTCGTAGTCCATTGTGTGGAAAAATTAGACCATACTAATGTACCATTGTCCAGAGAATGTCCAAATGTACTAATCGTATATTCTTTCCATGAAGACCCTTTCCATGCCATGATGAGATGAGATGATAGTGATAGTGAGTACGAAGGTAAGAAACCAGTGAAAACACTTAAACCCAACTT
This sequence comes from Timema californicum, assembly GCA_902141385.1. Taxonomy (NCBI): domain Eukaryota; kingdom Metazoa; phylum Arthropoda; class Insecta; order Phasmatodea; family Timematidae; genus Timema; species Timema californicum. Next base: position 42,702 of record CABFOW010000313.1, read on the forward strand.
GAGCCTAACTAACCAAACCCTGGTGACCGTTAAGGTAATTCACCTTTCGGAAAAAATACCCAAGGTACCAACTGGAAATCGAATCCAGGTGCACTTACTACTACACCACGGGGTCAAATATTACTGTTTGATGAAAAGGTTTGATACGTCTTACATAGTTTATAATAATAACATCGATAATGATATAAATTATAAGTAAAGAGTAAAAAATGATTAAGGAGGTGTAATTATAAATAAAGGTTGAAGAATTTCTTTTTTAAAAAGTTTACAATGTTAAAATTGTTGAACAGAATATTAAATAGCTTCAAGCTAAAATAAAAATTTAGTGAAGGTACAAAATTAAATAAATAATGGCTAAAACAAAGATTCATAAGATCATTTTTAAAATTACAATTTAATTTTTTTCAATAACAATGAGATTTCTTCTTTTACCTTGATAGCGAACTATACGTGTCTAGCATTGAATTATGCCAAACGAAGAGATTTAGATAGAATTATAATGTAAAACTTAAATTTATATTTGATAAAATTAAACAAAAAAGTTGTAAGGTTAGTGGGTGTATACTAAAAAAAAATCATATCCCTCCTAAATAAAATTAAACGTAAAAAAAAGTGACATCGTAATTTCATATCATGTAAACCAAAGTGTTGGATCTGACTACCCTCAAACCCGTTAATAATTGTCCAAACGTGTCACATAAAATTCTAGTAGGCCAAGTCATCGCCGACACCTTGACTGACTATTGATATGGAGTATTCACTCGGTGTTCTTGGGGTAAAGTGCTCTCCTCTCAACCTGATATCCATGGGTTCAAACTCAGCTAGAGTCAACGAATTTTTCTCGAGCGATAACATTTCTTAGCATAACTTCCTTCGGAGGGGAAGAAAATCCGTTAATTCCATGTTAATTGTGGCATGTGAAAGAACCCTGGAACGTATGCAATAATACCTTTCTTGGCAAAACTAGTAGCCCCTTTCACTCTGGCTTATAGACATTGTTATACTCTGATATAATAAGTAGGTTAAGAGCATGCACGTTAATAACTCAAATAAAAAAATAAACATTATATCTGTTTGTTCAGACACACCCCCAAACTTTTTGCAAGGTCAGTTATGTTACACTCATATTCATACTGTTGATGACGATCATGACACTTTTAATTAATTAATGTATTTGCCTATTTGGAGATTTCGAAGTTATTTTGCGAAAAAGCCTGCATCTTAACTAGAAGTACCTAAATATTCTACGTGCTATATGCCACTTGGGGCAAGTTTCATAGTCAAAGTACGCCTCAAATGCGGCACTATACTAAAAGGCGCGTCCAGAAAGTAAGAGTACTGGTTGCCCTCTCGTGCTGTGAGATTTTTTTTTCCCAAGGTTGGCAAAACTGAGTGATAGTGGGGGTTCTTCTGAATACAACAAGCACAGGCGGACCTCGTTAGTATAAAAACTCGTCTTGTAGTGTCCGTTTGTGTGAAGTATGTCGATAAGAAATCCCGCCAAGTGCGAGGTGCGCGCTGTCATCAGGTTCCTTCTCGATGAAGGAAAAACACCGACTGATATTTTTTCACGGATCAAAACTGTTTATGGCGAAGGTTTTATGAACCGAACGAACGTATTTAAGTGGTTTCGGGAGTTTAGTGAAGGCAGAACGAATGTTCATGACGATCATAGGGGTGGAAGACCTTCAATTTTGTCCGATGAGTTGGTGCAAAATATCGAGAAAATTGTTCGTAAAGACCGCCGATTGACAGTGGATGAAATTTATGCGATGTTTCCATAACTATCCAGATCTCTATTACACGAAGCAATTACAGAAACGCTGGAATTCCAAAAATTATGCGCAAGATGGGCCCCAAAACGACTGGCAGAGCAGCACAAAGTGAATCGTGTCGCTAGCGCTCGCGAGTTGCTTGAGCGAATTGAATTGGAAGGTGAAGATTTTCTGAGCTCGATTGTGACTGGAGATGAAACCTGGGTGGCTCTTTACACTTCTGAGACAAAAAGACAGTCATCACAGTGGCGGCACACCAGCTCTCCATCTGTCAAAAAATTCTAAACCTCAATTTTGGGCAAAAAAATCATGACCACTATGTTTTGGGACCGTAAAGGGATCATTTTGATTGAATTTCTGCCTGAGGGAGAGACGATTAATACAGCACGATACTGTGAGACCCTAAAAAATCTCAAGAGAGCAATTCAAATCAAACGGAGGGGAATGTTGACGAAGGGAGTGCGCTTGTTGCATGACAATGCCTGCCCGCACACGGCCAACGCCACTAAGGCACCTTTGGACAAATTCGGTTGGGACATTTTGAACCACCCCGCATACTCACCTTACTTGGTGCCTTCAGACTTTCATCTTTTCACCTCCCTCAAGACTCATATGGGTGGAAACAAATTTTCAACTGACTAGGAGGTGAAACAAGAGGTCCTGAACTGGAAGAAGGGGATGACGGGATAATTCTTTGAGGGGGGAATCAAAAATCTTGTGCCACGACTCACAACCTGCATAGAACGGGAAGGCGACTACGTGGAAAAATAACTGATATATTTACCAACAAAATCCTGTAATTATGTTTTAAATACAATTTTATTTTTAAAATAGAAAAATCGAGTACTCTTACTTTCTGTACGTGCCTCGTAAAAACATAACAACACCTACATAGATCATGAAATGGACCAGTTTCATCTGTGAAACTGGTTCATTCCAGTTAGACACCAATGTACGAAGTAAAAATAATGGGAAGACATTGGGTGGTTATTCATGCGAGGCCTCTTGTTTATCCACTCTTTTTTTGACGTATTTACACACCCACTATACTATTTGCTCCTGGAAAGCATTGATTTGCTTTTTAAAATTACCTTTTTCTGGTTTCCTATTCTAGATAGCTATATACTTCCACGGCTTTTTTTAAAAATCCAATCTTGGCAGGATGACTCCTACAACCTATTGTCGTGACCAAGCCAAATAGCCTAAGTTGAAGATGATATATAAAAGTAAGGGTTATAAAAACAACTCTTAGAAAAAAATTATAATTTTTCACAATGAAAGAATATTTCTAAGAATATTATTTAAGAGTTTATGGATTCTGTTTCAACGTTAAATCTTTAAAAGTTGCTGAGTAAAACGTAAATTCATTAACATGGGAAATCCTATCTTAACCTGTCGTAACGTCATATGTAGGCAAGGTACCTAAACAACCTGTAGGTTTGTTCTTGAACCCGAATTTTCTGTTTCTTATACAGGGATTCGGTGAGTTCTCTAGTCTAGACTACAAGCTCTCCAAAGTATCATCTTGTGTTTTTAATGTCTTAAGAGCCCTAAGGCTGTTTAAGCTATGTGCATACACTTCATACTGTTTATTACAATGATATGGTGTCAACCAACAAGAATGTAAGAAATGATTAGTAGACCTCTTGATAGTAAAAGAGTTTCATCAAATAGCTAAAACATCTAAAATAAAATAAGTTTATTGATTAACCAATTATATTAAAAAAAAGTATTATATTTATCAATTCAAGAGCTCTATTAAATTATAGAAAGGCAGGTTAAGTAAAGTACAATGCATTTATCTTTCGATGCTATTCGTGCTTACACTACGATGCACACCTAAATGATCATTTAATTATAATTTACCAGGGATTATCAATAATGGTAGTTCTTAGAAATATAAAGTTGATGCAAATTCTACGGAATATATGAATAAGGACAATGTATACAGTTTACTCTATTAGTGTGGAGCCAATATTAATATAACAATCATCATGATATAATGGTCATTGCACATGGATACGATCTCGATTCCCGACTGGAACCACGAGTAATCTTTCCAAAGGGGCAACTATAGTATGATTTTGGTAGGAAGAACAGTAGAAGTTAGTTACTAAAGTTATTCAAACAATTTTAGCATATCCATACATCAAGTCTTGTTATTTGCAGCTGTCACTTTTGATGGATATTACCAATACCCATAAAATTACACAAATATTATGGTCAAATGTTATCACTGTTGACCGGAAAGAAATATGTTTGTATTTTATCTACTGTTCTTTCGACCAAAATTTGAGTATATACCTACGGTAATTGGGACTAGCTTAATTAAGCTCAAGGCGGAGGTATAGCAGACGCAAGAAAAGGTAGTTACTTTTGCAGTGTGAGTAGCAAAATATTTTTGGTCAAAATAAATTAAACAAGGTTCCAGTAGAAACATGTCAGGGTGTCCTGGGATTTAATGATTATTTTATCTTCATTTAAAAGTTTGTCATCTAATGCCGCTATGCTCATAACAGATATTCAAGAACTTTTGATATCACCATGTAAAGAAAATTAAACTATATATTTTATTACTTTGTTAAAAAAAGTTTTCCTTAAAAACTCCAGAAACACTGGTTTTCTCTCGCGTTCTCTAAATCCCCATATAAATGGACCAAGTTTTCATTCACAAAAAGTGTGGCAGGTGGTTTCAGAAGTGTTATGACTCTTAGCTCACGTTCCCTACATCCACACTCTAAGTTAGGTTTAAGATTTTACACTGGTTCCACACCCTCATACTCATTATCATAAACATCTCATCTCATCGGGACATGTCAAGAGACTCCATGGAAAGGTTGTACGATGAGTAACTTTGGGCGTCCCCTGGGTAACGATACATTAGTACTTGCTAATCTTTCCATAAACTGAGCTACGAATGATTGTGATTACTATGGTTTCTTAAATTGAACTTTATGAACCAAATGATATCAGAACAAGACTTTCAATCTAACTTAATTCTAGAATAGTCACAACATTTATTCTTTCTACTGCCATCAATCGACACGAAAGAAGAGAAATTCAATTTCACAAAATATAATTTTGCTGTACATGCTAGGAATTGAACCTTTAACTCTTAGCTCAGTAGACAAACGCACTACAAACTGAGATAGAGTTCAGATCCTACGGATACAGTGCATGCAGACTAAGTTATAATTGTACAGTACTAAAACATTTGTTGTATTTTTTTTTGCCATCACGCTTTATATTTAGTAAATAGTAAACTCCTAGTCTGTGGTATTATTATGTAGAGAATCGTAAATTAGGCACTAATCTACGTAGTCGAACGAAATCAAGCGGCGTGGGAGAAGTGGACGGTGCTAGCGGTGCAAGAGCGCGGCACTGGCGAATTGGGCGAATTGACGCGATGGGCGTGCGTGGGCGAAGACAAGAAGCAAACGATAAGAGTGGTAGCAATGAAGATGTCAAAGCAACGTGAACTCAGTCAACTGTCAATAAACTAAAAAAAGCTAAAGGGAAAGGTCTCAACCTAATATCATCCACTTGGAAAGGGAATCTTATGTTGAATTTAACCAGTTATATGAACAAAAACACATTCAACTTCAGAAAATTAAAATAGGATAGTAATTCCCGCTCTTCCACACACCTCCATTATTGAAATAAATTTATTAATCCACATTTTAAAATGTGGTAAATATTGTAGTATTATAATATTTTTTATTTTTATTTTTTTTAACACTTTCAGAGAGCTAGGACCACTTTCTATCCCCTAGCAATCATTTATGATAGTTTTGTTTTTCAAATCACAATGCACACGTATACTTTCATTTCACCGATTCAAAGAATTCTTACCTCTCAATCAGCACACTAGGTGTCATTTAACCTAAATAAAATATACACAACAAACACTGCCTGTGGATGCTAGAACAAAAGTGGTGAAGACAAACATTTCCTTTGTATAAATGCTTGGAGCAAGAGATGTCGAGTCTCACCGCGTGTGGTTTGGGTAAAAATATCAAAATATAAGATCACGTCAACTGCTTGGAACTCTCCCGCTTCGCCTTAACGTAGAACACTTCCATGCCAATAGTGCACTTGATATTTTCTATTCACATCGCTACAACCGTGCCGCCACCTTTTGTTCGAACACGTAGGACACCACATTAACATAATTATTTGGTGTAATACCCTAAATTATGTAAAGAATCAAGAATTAACTTACATCATTGCTGATGTTTCAACGTTAAATCTTTAAAAGTTGCTGAGTAAAACGTAAATTCATTAACATGGGAAATCCTATCTTAACCTGTCGTAACGTCATATGTAGGCAAGGTACCTAAACAACCTGTAGGTTTGTTCTTGAACCCGAATTTTCTGTTTCTTATACAGGGATTCGGTGAGTTCTCTAGTCTAGACTACAAGCTCTCCAAAGTATCATCTTGTGTTTTTAATGTCTTAAGAGCCCTAAGGCTGTTTAAGCTATGTGCATACACTTCATACTGTTTATTACAATGATATGGTGTCAACCAACAAGAATGTAAGAAATGATTAGTAGACCTCTTGATAGTAAAAGAGTTTCATCAAATAGCTAAAACATCTAAAATAAAATAAGTTTATTGATTAACCAATTATATTAAAAAAAAGTATTATATTTATCAATTCAAGAGCTCTATTAAATTATAGAAAGGCAGGTTAAGTAAAGTACAATGCATTTATCTTTCGATGCTATTCGTGCTTACACTACGATGCACACCTAAATGATCATTTAATTATAATTTACCAGGGATTATCAATAATGGTAGTTCTTAGAAATATAAAGTTGATGCAAATTCTACGGAATATATGAATAAGGACAATGTATACAGTTTACTCTATTAGTGTGGAGCCAATATTAATATAACAATCATCATGATATAATGGTCATTGCACATGGATACGATCTCGATTCCCGACTGGAACCACGAGTAATCTTTCCAAAGGGGCAACTATAGTATGATTTTGGTAGGAAGAACAGTAGAAGTTAGTTACTAAAGTTATTCAAACAATTTTAGCATATCCATACATCAAGTCTTGTTATTTGCAGCTGTCACTTTTGATGGATATTACCAATACCCATAAAATTACACAAATATTATGGTCAAATGTTATCACTGTTGACCGGAAAGAAATATGTTTGTATTTTATCTACTGTTCTTTCGACCAAAATTTGAGTATATACCTACGGTAATTGGGACTAGCTTAATTAAGCTCAAGGCGGAGGTATAGCAGACGCAAGAAAAGGTAGTTACTTTTGCAGTGTGAGTAGCAAAATATTTTTGGTCAAAATAAATTAAACAAGGTTCCAGTAGAAACATGTCAGGGTGTCCTGGGATTTAATGATTATTTTATCTTCATTTAAAAGTTTGTCATCTAATGCCGCTATGCTCATAACAGATATTCAAGAACTTTTGATATCACCATGTAAAGAAAATTAAACTATATATTTTATTACTTTGTTAAAAAAAGTTTTCCTTAAAAACTCCAGAAACACTGGTTTTCTCTCGCGTTCTCTAAATCCCCATATAAATGGACCAAGTTTTCATTCACAAAAAGTGTGGCAGGTGGTTTCAGAAGTGTTATGACTCTTAGCTCACGTTCCCTACATCCACACTCTAAGTTAGGTTTAAGATTTTACACTGGTTCCACACCCTCATACTCATTATCATAAACATCTCATCTCATCGGGACATGTCAAGAGACTCCATGGAAAGGTTGTACGATGAGTAACTTTGGGCGTCCCCTGGGTAACGATACATTAGTACTTGCTAATCTTTCCATAAACTGAGCTACGAATGATTGTGATTACTATGGTTTCTTAAATTGAACTTTATGAACCAAATGATATCAGAACAAGACTTTCAATCTAACTTAATTCTAGAATAGTCACAACATTTATTCTTTCTACTGCCATCAATCGACACGAAAGAAGAGAAATTCAATTTCACAAAATATAATTTTGCTGTACATGCTAGGAATTGAACCTTTAACTCTTAGCTCAGTAGACAAACGCACTACAAACTGAGATAGAGTTCAGATCCTACGGATACAGTGCATGCAGACTAAGTTATAATTGTACAGTACTAAAACATTTGTTGTATTTTTTTTTGCCATCACGCTTTATATTTAGTAAATAGTAAACTCCTAGTCTGTGGTATTATTATGTAGAGAATCGTAAATTAGGCACTAATCTACGTAGTCGAACGAAATCAAGCGGCGTGGGAGAAGTGGACGGTGCTAGCGGTGCAAGAGCGCGGCACTGGCGAATTGGGCGAATTGACGCGATGGGCGTGCGTGGGCGAAGACAAGAAGCAAACGATAAGAGTGGTAGCAATGAAGATGTCAAAGCAACGTGAACTCAGTCAACTGTCAATAAACTAAAAAAAGCTAAAGGGAAAGGTCTCAACCTAATATCATCCACTTGGAAAGGGAATCTTATGTTGAATTTAACCAGTTATATGAACAAAAACACATTCAACTTCAGAAAATTAAAATAGGATAGTAATTCCCGCTCTTCCACACACCTCCATTATTGAAATAAATTTATTAATCCACATTTTAAAATGTGGTAAATATTGTAGTATTATAATATTTTTTATTTTTATTTTTTTTAACACTTTCAGAGAGCTAGGACCACTTTCTATCCCCTAGCAATCATTTATGATAGTTTTGTTTTTCAAATCACAATGCACACGTATACTTTCATTTCACCGATTCAAAGAATTCTTACCTCTCAATCAGCACACTAGGTGTCATTTAACCTAAATAAAATATACACAACAAACACTGCCTGTGGATGCTAGAACAAAAGTGGTGAAGACAAACATTTCCTTTGTATAAATGCTTGGAGCAAGAGATGTCGAGTCTCACCGCGTGTGGTTTGGGTAAAAATATCAAAATATAAGATCACGTCAACTGCTTGGAACTCTCCCGCTTCGCCTTAACGTAGAACACTTCCATGCCAATAGTGCACTTGATATTTTCTATTCACATCGCTACAACCGTGCCGCCACCTTTTGTTCGAACACGTAGGACACCACATTAACATAATTATTTGGTGTAATACCCTAAATTATGTAAAGAATCAAGAATTAACTTACATCATTGCTGAAGTGTCCCACACACTCATGGCTGATGCTTTCATTTCTAATGCATCAGATATACTTTAAACGAAATGACCATGACAATTATTACGAAACAGCCAGTGAAGTAGATATGATCAAATAAATTACGTGCATCTACACAATCATTGTTATCATCCTTGTTTTCTTTACAATTAATTTTATGAACTAAATTTAAAAATACTTTCAAATAGTAGTTTTCATATGTAAAACTTAAAAGTGTTAATGTATATTTTTAAACATTTAGGCATATTAAAAAAAATGAATAGATAAACCATGTGAGAGACGAAAACTTTTATGGTGACTATAGTAAGTAGCGATTGTGGTAGCTTGTTTGTAAATTTGTATTTGTGCAGGTCATAATTCTCAATTGATGTTTTAAGTAAGTAAATACAAAACGATAGAGATCTCACTGGTTTGAAAAAAAAATTAAAGAGGGGATTTATTTGGGTGAATTTTGTATATAGAGGCGATAGAAAAAATAAATATTTACAAAATAAAGCTAATTAAAACTCCCGGCTTTAATATATTTTTTACCCAATGAGGCCACCTTTTAAATTTGCACATGCCCAACACCAGTACCAAACACAAGAGTTTCCGTGATAGTTACTTATAATAATAATAATAATAATAATAATAATAATAATAATAATAGTGAAGAATGGTGGAAGGACAGAGCTAGATGGAGGCACTTTACTAAACAGACCCAGCCAGCGGCTGGAAACATTTCATGATGATGAGAGTTCTTCTGATCACCTCTACCATCTAGTGGTCAGAGCTCCTGGCTACAGACCCAGAGGCCCTTGGCTTGATCCCCAGTGCTTATAGATTTTCTGTTAAGTTATGGGACTGAAACGGGGTCAACTCATCCTCATTAGGACAAATGAAAAACTACTTGAATGAAAAATGAGTGGCAATGCTCTAAAATTATTAGATTAATGGCTGGAGGGTTTATTGTGCCAACCAGATGACACCCTCTTTCCGCATAAAGTGGCTGCCACTTGGTTGGTATGGCTTGATTGCAGGATGACGCGATATATCCGGGTGGGCAGCTCTGTCGCCAATTGTCACATGTGGCGAATTGCCCATAAAAGAGCGAAGAATTAGAGTTTACCAGCTCTCACAGTAAACTAAACTTATTCCTAACGAATTTTGCTGATTGTAACTTGATACTTCCTGCATATCATTGAAAGCATTCCGATTTTTGAATGAGCCACTGACGCAACACTGTCATACAATACTCCTCTCTACTCCCTTTACCAACAATTTGTTTAATCTCTGCATTCAGACCAAAGGACTATCAAATTTCGCACTAAGTTGTCTTAAATTTTCAATCAGAACCATTTTTATCACTTTTGTATGGTGCAGTTATAACTGAGTAGTCAAAAGTGTACATGTCTTGAATAAACTTGTTTTTACAGAGTGCGCCATTTTTAAATGTTCATTTGAACAATATCATTTCTCAATTTTTACATTGTGTGGTGAATTTCACCTCTAATTTGCCTCAAATGTGACTACATTGAACAATATGTTGCCCACCCCTGCCATTGAGTTTTTTTATGGGAGTTCATCATTCGCACGTTTATAGTTGACTTGAACTGACCAAAGAACGGAAACTTCATTCTTGTCTACGGAGCATGCGGCAAAAGCTTAGATGGCCTTAAGTTTGTACCTGTCATTGTAGTATAAGTCGTTAAACTCCTCGGTTTTATAAAACCATTTCAGAAAATCTCTATAAATACTCCCCACGCTTCAGAAAGGGAAAGGGCGGACTCGGTGAAATACCTTGCATATCTCTTGTGTGAGTTTTATTTTTACGTTATCCAACATAGGGCCTAAAAAACATCTCCTTCTGTTCCATATTCTCTTTCATCCTTTGCATTTGAAAGGGAAAAAAGGATTTTTGTGTGTAGGAGATGTCTTGTGAGGTGTAACAAGAAACGGCTTCCTTGAGGAGTAAAAATGGAACCCTAACCACGCAAGAAAGAATCATATGTATGGAGGAACATGAAAGAAGGATGTTACTTTTTTTTATTGTGGAGGGAGGTGGGAGGATAATGGAGAGGATGGGCATGCACTTTCTAAAAGTAGAGCTAAATCATAAAACAGCTTAACCCAGGAAAAATACACACACATACCTAGTATTCTAATAATTGACCTCATGCAATAAGTAAAATGTCTCAGGCATTATTCCTTATAACATTGTAGAACTGCCTGTCTATTGGGAAGTTTTATTGGATTTAATCTTTCTGGGATATTTTTTTATATAACATTTGAAGTACGAGTGATTAAAATCTTGATGTGTGCTAATGGCAGGGTAGTACCCATAAAATCATTTTTGGAGGGTTTGTAACCCAGATCACTTGGAGTGAAGTCCTCCAAAAGAAAACGGCAAGAAATGTTAACATCAAATTTCTTCTTGAAAAATTTTAAGTTTATAAAAATACGTTATGACGCCAACAAACTTCTAACTAGGAGTTAATACTAATATGGAAAAAAGTCATTAATATTAATTTTATTAATTTATTATTTATTAATTTAATCACTCTATCTTGGTATTAGGCAGAATAATTTGCATTAGCGTGTGTCAAGTGTTTCAATAATCATAGTATTAATATTTTTAAAATAAAATGTCCTGTTACTTTCGTGAAATTCTACATACCAAGAAAAACATATTAATTTAATTCTTCTTTTTTTGAAATCACTACTAAGTTTTAAGCACATGTATAAGAAAGCTAAAGAAGAATCCACTTTTCCTCTTTTAAATAAGAGCGCGTACATTTTTTTAAAGAGACTTTCCCCCAAAAGTTTCAAACTTTCAATATTATGTAGTGAAAAAATGACAAGCAATAAAAGTGTGTCACTTTTTTGGTTGGTTTTGTGTTACTATGTAGACACAATGAGTAGGAGAAAGAAAAAGAGCAAGTAAAGGGGTAGTTTTAGCCAGCAAGTACAACACGCCACAGTGCCCGTTTGGCACGATGCCATCATCCTTGGGCTAAGGGGATCCATGAGGAATTGGCAAAGTTGTCGATCACACGATGAAAGTTTACAGAGTTTTTAACAAACCGTGATATTGATAATTCCCCCCCTCCCCTATTTCATTATACGTGCATGGCCTACTTCAAATCAATAATAGGGTTTTTACTGTTTAGTTGTTTTTATTTTAGTTTTATTATATTATCTTTGTGATATTTTTAAATATATAATTAATTTTAAAAATAGGGGTAATCAAAGCTAATTTGAATGAAGACCCCCAGTTTAACAATGTTATCAATATAATAAATTCATCATTTTCCCGTGTTTCGCTAATAATATTAACTCTAAACCTAAAACTATAAAGATATATTATTTAATTGCTTTACTATATGGCATTAAGGACCATAAAGCTCATTTCCAAAATCACAAAACCCATCCCTATATTGAACTAGATATATCTAATCCACCTCATTGCATTCTATCTTGTTCATGTATATTCTAATTTTATCTTCGTAAGGTATATTTAATTATAATTAATACATGAAAATCGCAAGTAGGGCCTACTAGATCATCTCTACACATATGTTAAGCTAGTGAGGGAGGCTAGATTAGTATTAAATTAAAGGCGTTTATCCTTATATTAATATTAACGTCAACTAAGTAGTGTGATAAAGAATTGTTAAAGTACAGTATTGATTATTTTAGCAAAAAAAAATTAATTTAAATTTAATTAATCCATGCCGTTTGAATGGTAAAAATATTATACTTTTTTTAATAACTACTGTGGTTTCCAACTGGCCTTGCATACAAATGCTGGTACAACTACTATAAATTATAACCTCCTAATAGTGTTAATTTGTGGATATCCAGGAATAGTACTGAGTAGTAAAACACAGTGCACGTTAAAATAGAATATACATAATAATAAACTTATATAGAAAGTCAAAGTAAAAAAGTTAATCGATTAACTAAAACTTGATTACTTACCCTCATAAAAAAACCAAGAAAAAATAAATCTAGGATACCTTATAAATTTTACAATGGTATATTATTCAACCTAAAAGTAACTCACTAAAAATATATTACAAGGATAACATTGTTACAATAACTCCCATCTCCTATTTTAAACTTTATAACAAATGTTCTACTTAACTTTCTCTTTATATTATATCGCTCTCACTCCATCTCCAACCATTATGCGCCGCTCCCCCACAACCCCTTTTTTCATTTGTGTGTGTATGTTGTCTGTCTCGCGATGTTCCCGTAAACAACGGGAATCGTCCGCCATTATCTTTTGACGACGACGACGACTCAAGACTTGCTTCATTATACCGACTGTGTACATGCCTATGGGTATATCTCCCCTCCATACTTCTTGCATGCACTTGCTCCCTAAACTTTTACTTCCTCCCTATAACCCCTCATCTCATCCCTAAAAAAAAAAGTCTATCTTGGAGGAAGCATTTAAATGAAGAGAAATTCCTTCGAGTCTAAAAACTTGAGGTGGAAAACTAGGCGAAGGGAGAAAGGGGGACAAAAAAAATAAAGTTTGAAAGAAAACTTAACGTTCACGTTGTATGTTTCTCTTCTACCCCTACCATCCTTTTTGATGTCGTAAGTTTTGGGCATCTCTATATTAAAAAAATGAGAGAAGGTGAATTCCTTTAAGAGGGTAGAAGAGCAATTTATTTTAGTAGTATGATTTATCTTGTTGGCTTTTGAACTTTAATCTTTAATTTTTTACGTTTTATAACTTATAGTACACTTGAAATTTTGTTGTTTTGTAGCTTTAATTTTTTATTTTATTTTTACGTTTAGATCTAAGTGTAATTTTATAAAATTCGTTTAGCTTAAATTCTATGGTTAGTATAGAAACCAATACCTAAATCGTAGATTTATCACTGATTGAAAGTGAACCAGCCTAGATTACGGTTAGTGATACGTCTGAAAAGAATCAAACCTGACTCCCTTAAACCAATAGGCTGTCACATTACCGAATGAGGGGCAAAGTAAGTGGAGGAAAGTCGTATATTTAATGTATAATGCTTCTAGACTCAGAGAGGTCCTCAGATATGTCCTAAGTGAAATGAAAATAAGGTGATGAAGTACTGGAGAATATAGGAGGCTATATAATGATGAGTTATATACCTTGAATTCATCACAAGACATTGTTAGGATAATCAAGTTTCGTGGATTACGGTACTCAGGGCATGCAGCGCGAATGAGATAATCTAGAACCGTGTTCAATATATTGATTGGTAAAGCCAATGAGAAGAGACCAATAGAAAGATCTAGACGCAGATGGTAGTTTAACATTAGAATGTACCTGAAAGAGACTGGGTGTAATGAGGGGGACTGGATATAACTTTCTCAATATAGGGAGAGGTGGCGTACTTTTGTAAGAGCAGCAATGAACTTTTGAGCTGATAATGCTATAGAGTAAGTATGTAAAATTATAATTACGTTGCAATAAAAACTTAGTAGATATTTCTCCGGGCTCACCGATGAATTGGCATTATTCAGTGCGTCACGTCTTACTACCCATCCGGGCTATTTGATTTATTATACTACCGGAATAGGGATGAGTAAGGAAAAATTAGAGGAAATGTACTCACAATGATGTGGAGGAATATTGGAAAACCATATAGGGAAAAACATATTTGTAATTTCTAGCTAAGATTCCAGCCCAATATCTCTGTTTAAACAGTCAACTATAATATATGAGCTTGATGCTTTAACCCACGTGCCCACCAATGCGAGTTTGTTGATTATAATAACTGAAAAATAAAAAGTGCCGTAGCGAAAATTATGGTGTCGATATGGACATTATTTCTTCCACATGTTTATATGATACATCCTAATGATCGGCGAAACATTTTTCACGCAACATTTTGATTAATTTTCACTTAAAAAGGTTTACTATTTGTACGAGCTACCAAGTTTCCAATTATCATCTCCCAGCCTAAACAAAGTGTACTTAACCAACCGAACTACTGAACCCAAACAACTGGCAAACAAGGGAAATTAATTTTCTGCCACCAGAACTATAATATAGAGTGCGTTGGCTCCCTCCTATATAGTAGGTGCCCCATGTGGTAATATTGGGTTCGCTGATAAGGGTAGGGGTGGGTGTATACTCGAGGGAGGGAAGGAATAGTTCTATCAAAATCCCCCTTTCATCTGAAACCTGTGAAAGAAGGGAGGCTGGAAGGGTCGCATAGCAGTTGTACTATCATCTGTCCGCTTAACTAAGGTGCCTTATTTTGTTGTCTTGGGAGAGCCTAGGGAGGCTGGCGCGAAATGTTTATTTGAAAGTGTTTTCTGTAATGTACGTACCATGTATGAATAAGAAAACTGAAAAATAAAGAACTTATAAAATAAATTATGGGCTTACTAATAACATATACCACTTCATGTGAAACTATTTAAGATAAATGTGGTGTAGCTCAGCTTGCATTTCTAAGAAAATCAAATTCAATATATTTAGAAATATTAAACTATTGTGATCATATAAAAACTAAATTTCCTTCTGTAAAACCAAATAGGTCCCATCCAAAAATATCCTCGTAATAATCTTACTAATAATGGTGTAAGCAATAAGAAATAATCGTATGGTTATATAATCAGTGGGTTCAGAAAATGTAGGTTAAATACCTCAAATAAATAAAGTAAAATAAGAAAGAAACCTGTGTCATTTTAGAGTCAATCTAAGGTAAAAACAACTGCAAATGAAAGTAATAACAAAATTACATTATATATTTCTGCTGAAATCATGCATTACATGTCAAACTAAGTCATAGTACTATTTTTGAAAGAGCCATCACATAAAAAAAAGGATATTGTAAAACAGTCGTTAGTAAATATTCAAATAATCATCCACAAATATAAATATTAGGTAACCTATTAAACTTGGGTATCCTTACAAGACATAATACCATTGATGTAAGTACAAACAAAATTCACATTAGTAAACAAAAATTACTATCAACAATGTTGTACACACTTAAACTAGATTGTTAGCTAATATAGAAAATCATTGTTATAAAACTAGAAATAAACTTATAAACTATTAGTAAATTCATACAGAGAAACGACATCAAATATCACACCCACAGTAAAATGAATGTTACTCAAGTCCAGAAATTTACCATTATATAATTCTTTGTTCAATAAGACGAGTATGTTATGGTTGGGCATTAACTTTAAAATACATCGCCACCCATAAGCCATTTCCAAATAATAACCACAGCCTAGATATTAAACATTCGTCCCAGCTGTTATCCGTGGTGTCCACTGGAATATTGTTGATACCTATTATCAAAACTAATGTCTTGAGTTAAAGCGAGCCATTCGTATTAAAAACAAATCGGGACTCACTTTCATTGTTCCATTTTTACTGAATAACAACACACGATACACAGAATGATCATTGCTCACCAAAAAATGTATTTATACCTAAAGCCGTAGTCAGGAGAGGGGGGAGGTCTGGGGGTTCTAACCCCCAGAAATCTTATGAACAAAATATATGTGGCTTTATTTATGGTAAAAACACTATCAAAATTAGGGTACAAATACAAATTAGTGTGTTGTGTCACCACAGAAAGTATTTCAGAGAGCTTCTAGAGGTGTTTAGTATCTATATTTTCCTTGCCTTCAGCAGTTATTAAAAAAACCTTTAGATAGCTTCTAGAATTGTTTAGAATGTAAAATTCTTTCTAGCCTCCTGCATTTAGGGAATGGGCCCGCCAAGCCCCCCCTCCCCACCGAAGTTATTGGCTGGCTACGGCCTTGTTTATATCAACAATGATAGAGTTGAACATTCCCGTACACTACTGCCTCCACCTAGCAGAGGTGAAAGCTACCGGCTCTGCAAGTAACACAAAACCCCCTACGGTCCAAAACAACCATTAGTACAAGGTTATGATACACCCAGTATGGAGAGCGAGCTAGCTAGCTACCCTAGTCTTTGATGAAACCCAGCCTGCAACACCCGCGAGGGCAAACACTCAACTTATAGCTAGCTAGCTACACATGTGAGTAAATGCCTCCTCCAACCAAACCAGGCTTAGTCGTTCCAATAAAAACTCAAGACCTACCAAAAACCACGTTTTATTTTATTTCTCATCATGTAACAATGAAATAATTAATTTAATTTCACAATTTTTTTTTTTAAATCTGTCCTCAGTAGAATTAATTAACGTATTAAATAAAATACGTCTAGCTAGCCTGAAACCAAGTATTTCTTTTAGTTGTGCAGAAAAAGTACTGGGTCAGCCTAGTCCACTTGATTTTTATTCTCTCCTAGAAAAATAAGATTAAGATAAATGAAGAGGTTTGTTCAACGATTTTCGTCAATATCGGATACTTTTTTTCAAACAAACTTTTACTCTAACCATTTCTATACAAAGATAGCATCGACTTGTTTAAACATTTTAAAGCCTAATGAAAAGCATAATATATATAGCTTTAATTTAATTTGGTATGACAATTCTCAAACTATAGGTTTCTGGGCCACCTCAAGGGGTGGACGAAAACATTTAAAGCTATGACAGATCCAGGTTCAAAATATTTGTACCCTATTATTGACAAATATATATATAAATTGTTCCAGAAAGTGACACCAACAATGTCAATATAATTTGCCTATTAGTTTGAAATAACTTATATTTATTCATCCTAAAAAAATATTATTGTATACAAAGAGCCTGATCCAGAAATATACATAAATAATAATTCTTATACACCCCATTAAGTGCCATTATTTAATGAAAATATTCCAGATTTTTTTTAACACTGGGTCTTACTGTCCATTCAGGCTATCGGATTATGTACTAACTACGCTAATGGGTTAGGGATTAGGATGATTGCATTTAGAGGAAGTGTATCCACATTTGCGTGGAGATAGAGTAAGAGATAGAGTGGGGAACCCTTTAAAATTCACCCTCAGTACTCCTGACTGGGATCGAACCACGATCTCTCCGTCAACAGTAGTCTTTTCTATTGCGAGAGTGGCGCCCTATAATATATGGCCACCGAAGAGGGTGATTGTCATCTAATTGTGGACATTTCTACTACATTAGCGTATAACTCGAACGGGTATTAAGACACGGTACTAAAAGAAAGAAGAAATACTACATGTATCTATCGCCGACGTAATTCAGCTACAGGTAAAAAAAACCAACAATCAATCAATTGACTTCAGTAACATTATTAGAGATCTTATATTTCATTACATTATCAGTATTTAAATAATAGGATACTTATGTCCCTGAAACAGTAAGTTTTCCAAAACTATATTTTTTCTAAAGTACAAAACTCTACTAATAAATGTAATCATGGCATAGGCTTATAAACCCATAAGCCTAACTTCAATGTTTGGTGAAACATTTGACTCAAAAGACAACTAGACACTTTTTTGGAAGAGAGGGAAATGTTACCAACTTAATGAGTGGCACTATCAACCGCAGAAAAGTCATTAAAGCTGTCATCTTTTTTATAAAATTATTTTAATCAGAATCAACTCTCTGGTTTGGTTTTTAGCACCGCATTTTACTACCTGTTCAAGTTATAGATATATGTACTAACTACGCTAGTGAGTTAGGGAAAAGTGAGGTTGAATTCAAATGAAGTTTACCCACAATTTCGTGGAGGGAGAGTGGAAAACCATTTTGAATTAACCACTCTCAGTACACCCTAATGGGACTCAAGCCCCAATCCCCCTTTCATCAGCAGTTTGGTTTAATGTGAGAATAACGCCTTATACCATACGACCAAAGAAGCAGGTTTTATGTTATTTGAAATCAAAAAGACCTTATATGACATGTGTAGCCACGTACTTATCTAAACAATTCACAAAATGGAAATACCAACTAACTATATTCGGATAATATCTTCTTTCTTTTACGACGGCAGAGCCGTTAATAATCGATGTTCTTTTAAGTATATTTTAATTAAATTCCGGAGTCCCGCAGGAGCCAGTCATTTAAAATTTACTGTACATATTAGCAGTGATTAACTTCTGACGGAACGCGGTGGAACGGCGTTTTTCTGTTTTTAGAAGAAAATAATCGTTTAAAGTCACTTCTTTTGAAGCTTGAATTAAAAACAAAAATCTGGGGGATGGGGGGATATAAACCCCCTGGTAGTGCGTTCCGGTACCTAACATTTTAGAAATCAACCACTGCATATTAGTAAGCATTGCCAACATTCCAAACAACCGAATATATATCTTTCAGTGTGCATATGATACTAGCTATTTATAGAACAGGTTAAATAATAAACAAATTACTACATAGACAAACAAACATTCAGCCTAATATACAAGACATACTCTTTATACAAACCAAATAAATTTCGATATTCATGAAACCCATATCAATGTAATGTCATTGTAGAAAAATAAATGAATATTGAGTCTACCTTTAATATATATATATATATATATATATATATACACACGAGTATATATAGCTATATGTGTAATATCTGACCAACACTTATTATGAAATCCTCAACTAAAAAGTATGTGTTGTAGGTAGTGTATTGTTATTGTGTACGATTTTTTAAAATATAAATTGTATGTATTAATCAAACTTAATAGTAAAAATGAGTAAACCTAAATGGTAATGTATATTTACAACAAATATTTTAAAATGCATTTCTATTAAATTCAGAAATAAGCATATTAGAGGCTCAATTAATTTTAGAGAGTTCATTGTAATAGCTACGTTGGATAAGGAATGATAAATATTTTTTTAAAACATACGTTTTGATTTTTAATCAAAGTAGTTTTATATAACTTGCGAATTGTTTGCACCTTTACGGCGTGATGGCGGCTTTCTTTACTCAGAAATCTCTAAAAAATAGTTTTGTACATTTTTGACTATGATGTTGCTAAAGGGGGAGAAAATGGGGAATGGTGAATATTATAACAGAAATGTCTTACGGTCATGTTGTATTCCATGAGAGGTGCAGATTTCTCGTAATTGCCATTCATATCTAGAGCAACGCTTCCTAAAAACTAGATTTATACCAATGATGTGCCCGAAGTAGAAATTTAATTTTTTTCTAACAACTCAAAAAGCTACTATATTAACAAATATATATTAATACACTAAGGGATGTTCGACACCCTCACTTTTTAACAGAAGGTTTTTCGCTCTACAGCTGGTAGCTATATACAGGAAGTTTTTTTCAATGTAAATCTACAATTATTTTCTAAATTCTCTAAAAGGCTATTTTATTTGCGGTTAAACCCTAGTTTTTTTTCCCACGGTGTCTTCTTATACGCGTTTAGGTTTTATGCGTATATGAAAATTTAAAATAATGTAGTTGGGATGTATAAGGTAGAATTTTAAAGGAGATATATCCACATTTGTGGGGAAGGAGAGTGGGAAGTAATTAATAATAAAATACCCTTAGTAAATCTGGCTGGGTTTATAGCCCCAGCCTCCCCATCACCATTACACGATAATAAATTATTTTGTTGTTTTTATCATGGGCCCACGGATAAGGGATAAGGCTCAGTAACGGGTTAAATGTTTAACTTTTTTAAATTTAACAGTATTGTTTTACATAAAAAAAAGATAAATTTTATTATCTTAACGAACCTAATTGATGATTTTTCCCATTGTCGAACACTTTCGTTCAGTTGGTAGGGTCCCCGTGAAATCATAAAATTCGGGTTTGATTCCCCAATTTTATTTGGCCAAAACCGTTTTATTAGGAAAGTGGGCTGTACCCTATTTGATATATTCGCGATATCTGAAGTCTTGGCTTTTATCCATGCTAGAAAGAACCAATATAAGTCATTATCTCTGCCATTAAAACGTACTAGCAATCATCAATCACAGCCAGGTTTAAATATGATAATTACATTACTCAACCACATCCTAGGTGTAAAAAAAAAAATCCATGTTGGGTAGTTTTATTTTTAGCAATCCTGTAACTTGGCAGCGTACCTAAGGGCTGCCGAAGAACGGATGTTCCCATACACCTATCGGCTTGACCCATCGTTGTTTTTGGAACAGTTCCTACCTGGACGATGAAATGGGCACGACTGTGGAAACTGCGATCATGCTTGCGTTTCAAGTTAAACAAAACGAAATCGTTCAAAATGGGCAAAAGGATAGTGGCTGAAAAGAAGCGGATTATCCAACGTTAATTTTTGGCCAAAATGAAGGTATAATATTAGGATTGACAGCAAAACCGACGGGTTTCACCCACACACGTTGGGTTTTTCCATCGGTTTTACCCGACCAGTTCGAATCAAAGGATCGAATGGTTGAAAATAGATGAAATGTATGTCAGCTGGTCGAGTCACCTTCATTCAGCGGACAGAAGATAAGATTGTAGGGAAGGGAGACTACACCTAGGAGAAGGGTCAGTAATTGCATCGAGTCCACGAATTACATTTTGGGCGGAAAGTTGAGAACAGAGAAGGGAGGGTTTAGTGTCATACAAAGGACTTTGTGAACTTTTAGAGGAGGGAGTGGAATGCGAAGAAAGTTAGTAGATCTAGTTCATGGTCTAGTTTATGGTCGCATACCGAAACGAAAGCATCATTGTTAACATTGAAACCTCCAAGGTGATGTCTAAACAAGAGTTGTTTCTAATTCGGGAAACTATCAATAGCAAAAACTAGTTTGTTTTGCTAACTTTTGTTGAAATTTGATGGAAACTAGCTCTAAAACTGAGTAAGATATCAATTATTCAAAGGAGTTGGGGCTAAATAATGGTTATGGATATTCAAATATAAATTGAATCCACTTTTGTATGAGTTTATAAGATAGAGTTCATCTTGTGAGCGTCGCCACTTCCCACAGAATAATTTACTTATTAGTAAATAAAAGTAATTATTTGTTTTATGACAGTGGATTTGTTTTTTATATCATTTAAAACAATTATACCATATTTGATGTTTAAATGAAAAATTCATAGATATCATTGGAGTGGAAAATACAAAAAGTAATGGAAATAATAATAAATACACACAAAAGTTTGTAAATATTTTCTATATTTTTAATGTTAATTTGGTCAAACTCGTAATGATGGTCGCACAGTCTAATGGGTCATGCGTGTAAATTTGCTCTAAAATTCTACTTTGCTAATCTCTATACTATTAGCGTAATTAATGTATACGTGTAAGCCTAACAATTCCTAGGATGTGATGATTTTTTTATTGATAACGCTAGCAACAAGTAATTGCCATCCGCATCTTACTCATGGGTGATGATAATATGTTTGTAATAGGGTTTAAATTAGCAACATATTAGATAACAAGATGTTAACATAGTTACTAATTTTGTTATATGCATGCTAATAGTGCCTAAATACATGTGCATTTTAACTATCTAAAGATTGTTAGTTATTATTAGCCTGATATTTCAATTATAGCTCTATATTTGATTATTGGGATGGTTAACTTTTTTATCAACTATAAATTGGGTGATCTTGATGGTCTTGGGGTAAAGTGCTCACTTCAGGTCCTGATGTACGTGGGTTAAAATACAGCCAGGATTTATGTATTTTTCTTTAACGATAATAATCCGTAGTGCAACTTCCTTCGGAAGGGAAATAAAGCCGTATGTACCATAAAATTGTGGCAAGGAAAATAACTCCGGAAAGTATGTTAAAATACTTTTCTCGTCAAAATCTGTAGGTCTATAGCTCTCGCTTCTAGAAATTATCGTATGCTGATGTAATTTTACGGTTCAGAAAGTGCACGCCAAATACCTCAAATAAATAAAAAAGTTTAGATTTAAAAATAGAATAACTGTTTCAAGCATGTGATCTGGGTCAGTTTATTACACGAATTATATACTTTTTCCCTAACAGATGGCTAGGTCTGTCGTAGCTTCATTTGCCTTATAATCAAATTCAAGACTACAAACTAGAACTACAACTAGAAACAGGCACAACATCCAGTCCCCGGCCGTTAATATATCAATGTTATAAGCTAAACTGATATTTTCATCAATGATAAATATTCGGCCAATCCGAGAATCGAGCCTGGGATCTCTTGAGTGGGCATGCAGACACGCTACCAACTGAGCTAAGATGTCTGACTTGTAGAGATAAGACTAAAAGTAATAAATATGAAAATTTGTCTTTAATCGTTGAGGGAATACCGAAGCATGTTGCATCACTTTTTATTTTGTACTATTTTATAAATCCTTTTTATTCCACACAGGTGTAGGATAAATCATCTCTCGATTGTTTGAATAGTATTATTATGTTTTATTATTATATCTTAATTAATTTAGCTAAATTATTTCAAACCAAAGACTGCATATGCTGCATATTTCCCTTTTAGAGAGCATGCTACAACAATTGTTTTAAATCTTCCGATTTATCGTATTAATCAGATACACAGTTGTCGCAAGTAAAACTAGTATATTTTCGTACACAACCACTGGATCGACATTTTGCAAAAAACTGCATCGCACCCACTCTTTAAGTCAACCACCTTATTACTTACTACAAATCAAACGATATGTTGAGCCATTTTCAAAATCTATGTCCCTCTTCACGGGCTTTAGTTTATTCTTTGTTGAATTTATATTCTTTTAGAAATTAGTTGTAAGCTTTTTTTAATTTTGGTATTTATTTATGTGAAGAACTTTTTTCTTTTTAATTGAGCTTTTTCTGAGACGTCTAAGTAAAAACCAATTAAAATATATTTGTTGATTTTTAAATGCAACCGATATTAATAGTCTAGACGCTAGCTTACATTGTGTATGCATTTCAAGTATGACAAAATTTGACGTCTATTCCATGTTATTGGGACCGAAGTCGAAAACTATCAGAAGTGCAGGGTAGAGAACCAATATTATTTAAGACATTAGGTTTGGTTGGCCCAAAATAAAATGTTTCTACTCGCATCACAAGTTTGTCCAGGCTTCTTGATATGCTGTAAATATAACAACTCAAGTACCTTTAGTTGATTTTCTACAAAGGTATTTAAGTCTAAGAGACCTAAGTATCAATATTTACTGTTTGCTCTGCAGATCTTAGGGCTCTTTTTTATACCCAGTTTACTTGTTAGATCACACCCTGTCAGAGCATGTAATTCTAGCAGAACTCAACTAACTGAATCCCAATCATATTCTGAAGCAATCTGACACCTAAGACATCTAATTTTCCCTGATCACATCAATTATAAAGGCCAATGTAACCAACAGCTATGAATGGTTACAAAATCAAATTCTAAGTATAAAAACGTCAGTGCCAGGACTGTGAATAACAATACCACATTCATAGTTCTGTTGAACAGCTTCATAAACATGAAATAACATTCTAGAATCAGCCTCCAAGTGATAGCTTGCGAAATGTGTTACCCTGAAAACATGTTGTTCATAGTTTTTCTCAGAGCATTTGGTTCCATTAAAAAACTCTCCACCAATAACAAGTGGACAATCTTTTAGAACCTAAGAATTCTGTAAAATTAAATTCTATAGGAACCGACATACAAGGATTTTGTTTTCGTTGCTGTGTAGGTATGTAGATTATTATTTTGAAAGTTAATCTCACAATTAGTGAATTTAGATAAGCTGATATTCTCTCTTGTTCTTAGAATTTTATGGGTGATTTCCCGTAAGTGTCAAAAACTACGTCAATGCATGTAAAATTAAACTGTTGCAGCACTTTCTTATTCTGTCCAAATGTAAACATGCTAAATCCCCAAATGGGTTAGTCTTCGAAAGGACCACAAAGGGTATTGAATGTACAAGTGCTATTCCATCCATAAAGTGCACTTCTTCCGGACTAGGAGGAAATATATTAATATTTCTTGAGAAATTGCTTTCTACTACAATTTCATTCATCAATTTTGTTTCCTTCCATTTTTTTTTTTTTTTTTTTTTT
>CABFOW010000313.1:72033-103592 GCA_902141385.1 Timema californicum
AAAGAGAGAGCACTATCAAGTGACATCTTTCATTTCCCAGTCAGAAGGAGAAAAGGAGAGCACTATCAAGTGACATCTTTCATTTCCCAGTCAGAAGGAGAAAAGGAGAGCACTATCAAGTGACATCTTTCATTGCCCAGTCAGAAGGAGAAAGAGAGAGAGAGAGAGAGAGATAAAGCAGTATCAAGGGACGTCTTTCATTTTCTATCTATATAGCAAACTGCCAGGGCACCCAGACCAAAACAGTAACCACGCACGGCTAATCAATGCAACCCTTTAAATGGTATCGGCGTGTATTTGGGCATGCCAGCAATACATCAACTCGGTTAATTGCACGCTAAAATCAATTAGCCCGATGGCACATTATCTGCGCAGTGGTGTGTGAGAATCGGGCTGTGCTAGGAACGCTTGATTCACGCATCAAACATTGCTTGCACTGCTTGCTGCGCTCGATAGAGCAGCTTAGTCAGGCATGGAGAAGGTTAAACGATTTACTTTTAAAAAAAAAAGTTAGATTCTAATAACAAAGGGTTTATTTAAATCACTTTAAGAGTTTTACACCCATGAATAATTTATTTTGTTTTAAATAAGCCATTATAGAAGGTTATTTATGCAAAGTATTTGTACCCTTGTCTACATTGATTCTTTGATTGATGTAATGAAATACTATGTATATTTAAAATAAATGGTACGGTGAACAGCAAATAATTTCTTACTCTTTTATCTTAAAGTATAAACATTTACTAAAAACTAGTAGGATTTGTTAAACGAAATAATATAAATTGTTGCAGAAAAACTGCACCAAATATCATTAATGGAATAAAATGCAATATTAAAGAACCAATGATAAAAGAAAAACACATCTGTCCTTAAAGAGCATAATCAATTTCATATTTCAAAGGGCTCCATTAAAAATATTTATGTTTGATAAAGGCTCAGAAACTATTAGTTTTATCAAAATAAATTAGCCATTAAAATAATGGTATTTTTAATACACTACAATTTTATAATGATAAGATTTTTCATATTTCAAATATTTGTTGGGATATGATCAAAATTGAGGATTTATGCTAATCTAAGATACCCTTTATTCATTTTCACATTAAAATGAAAATGTACTCTTTGATTGTAATGCTAAACAATGTTTGTATTAAAAATTTAATACAAATTTTAGAATGTATTTCGAGAAAATCGATCTTTTCTCTTTTTACCCTTCAGTAAACTACCCTTAAATTTAAGGGTGGATGTCCAGTTCTAAAAATTCCTCTAGAAAGCTTATAAAAGTCCTAAATACTAAAGTTTAGCCCCGTCGGTTAAATGGTTTCGGCTGTAGTCCGAGATACAAACAGACAGACATCGCGAAAACAATTTTTTCGGTTTCACGAGCTCGTGATACGCCAGAGATCGAATTTTTTGAAGATAAAAACATTTTTCTTTCCGAAGGATTGAGAAAAAATCAAAAGAATGTACATTCTTAGCACTGGATTTTGATAGTTAAAATTTTGAATTCATAGTTAGAATATCAATATATCATAGCTCTAAAATATATTGAATATACTATTATGTTATTTGGATTTGCCAGCGTTACTACAGTCATATTTACAGTAATAATAAAGAAGGCCTCAAGTTTTAAAACTAACGTACAGCATATAATCAAACATATACAGTAGGTGACATAAAATATTACAAAAACATGTACAGCAAATGCATTATGCGTTGTGTGTTTGGTTCAGATTATTTTATGTTTTATTGAAAGTTGTTATTTAGTCAATTTAATGTAGTTTTTAGATTGAAAGACTAATTCATTGCTATTGAATATTATTCGCCTACTATTTCTTTGATCTATAGAGGTTTAACAAATCCAAGACAATCGCAATTAATGTAGTATTATATAATTAAGTGAATACTTGTTTTTAATATACTGAATAGTTTAAATATTTTTAAACATTGGGCAATTTATAACATATCAAATGCTAGATTTGAACGTTGGGAAAATATCGTAAGATTATATATATCATAGCTTGAATATTAAAATTAGAAATTTAAGAAAATCTTTTAAATATAATTAAATATTTATGAATTGTTTATGATAAACTTTACATTTTATCAACGATTTTATATTATTTTTACTATGAATCCCCTAATTTTGTTATAGTTATATGGGTTGTAGAAAAAAATACCATTTCCCAAATCACTAGATAATTTTATTAGGTATTTTCAAATAATTTATTTTTTCCCATGAAACATTATTTTTCTCAAAATGTTCTGAAGTTATTCTTAGAATTTAGTTCCTATTTGTCAGTTTTCAACGTTAATTCATCTTCCGTTCTAACGACTTCACTTCTGATTCATAATATGTAACGACTGGCCTCTGGCCAAATGCCCTCATATTTCTTACGCATTGTTCAAGAGGGATAGAGAGAAAAATATGAATAACAAAAGTATTTTTAGCATTAAAATATTCTTACAGTAATGAATATAGCTATTAGCTCTAGGAATAATTCTTGAGTAGCTCTAGCCTCGAGGACCTTGTGAAATATTACAGAAAATATTAAACTTTCAACCTTTTATCCCATTATTTGGTTGTAAACTTTCTACTGAGAATTGTTTTAACATTACTTCTAGTCCATTGAAAAAATGCTTCATTTATACTATTGATAGAAACTTTATTATCTTTAATATCGTTTTCAATGAAGCTGAGACAGTATAAAAAAGCTTTCATTTTTGTAATTAAAACCCAACTTTGGATTAATTTGCTAGAGTGGGTTAAAATGCTGAAAAAATATTCTGAAAGTATTTTAAAAACTTAGCTAAGGTTTTTATTCAAAATAAACTTAAGTTATTAAGTTCATGCGCAAATGATATTATATATATATATATTACTATCTATTAGCTCAACAAAAGGATAATATATAAATTATTGTATACTAGCTCAGCAGTAAAGTAATATAAATACTGTATACTATATAAGGGATAAAAATAGTTAAAACAAACTGTATTAAAATAATACTTCAAATTTCGAAAATTGATAGTGACGTGTTTGAGCTAAATCAATTCTTAGAGTTTGCGGAAAGATTAGCCAGTACTAATGTACAGTACCTTGTCCCAGGGTAGGCCCGAATCTACTCGTCGTACAATATTTTTCATGGAGGTTCTTTCCAAATCCCGATCGGGTGAGGGGCTATAATGATAGTGAATATGACGTGATGAAGACTAACTAACAAAACTCTGAACACAGGAATCATTCTCCTTTCGAGGAAATCCCCGGATATCAGCCGGGTATAGGACCCGGGTCCTCAAAGTCAGCACCCAGGAGATGTGACTACTATACCACAAGGTCTCTTGTATTTCAAATTATATCAAGGCTATCATTTTTTGCGCCCCACTTATAATATTCGTCCAGATTATTAGCATATACAATAATGAGGGAGGATTAGGAAGGTAGAATTAATAAGAAGCGTTCTCACAACTACGTTAAGGGGACATGGCAAGCCCTTTAGGAAAAAAACACACCCTTTTGTCCAGGATTTGATTTCCAAAACTCCCCATTACCTGAAAACCAGACTATACAAGGTTGATGCCCATAAATCCGTCGATGTGGTTATCTCAATATTATTTTTTTCGGCAGTTAAAAAGGCACTAATGAATCCAACGTAAAATATTAATGAAGGTAAATTAACCAAAATGTGTTAAATCTTTTTTTTTCAAAGTTTATTGAATGTTTTTCAAAGAAATATTACAGAAAACCTCAAAATAAAATAACCATAGAATAATTATCCGTAAAGATATAATATAGCTTCTTTAAAATTCCAAATTTCAGGCTTCAAAGAAGATATTATGTAACAATCGTCACTTGTCTTTCAAAATCACACGATTACTACCAGAATCCGTTGAATGTTTAGAAAGCTTAAAATACATATAATTTTCGAAACTTTCTAGGCATTTCAGACTATCACATAACTCCAAATTACTAAGAATAATCTTCAAGAAATATATTAAACTATTTTCATTTTCCATTATATTCTCTCCTTTTTGACAGCTAGTCTCAACTTATGACCAAATTACTATTAGGGAAGGCTAAATTAAAAATAAAGTTGAGGCTTTAGCATACCACAATATTGCGGAATATGTTTAATTTATTAAACGTTTGTAATACATATATTTTATAAATATATTTAACTATAGGATATATTGAACATACATAGGTCCACACAAGGCCAGTATTTGCACTCAGTGAAATGTAGCGAATGCATCAATTCAGTTTTAATTTTTTTTGTCTTTCCTAAACTTTTTAACTTAATTAATTTATGTTAGATAATGTGGTTTCTAATGGCCTCATTTAATGCTTAAGGATGAGGAAATAATAAGAATCACAGTGATAAAACGGATGTGGAAAACCACTTTCAATAAATCCAGACGAAATTCAAATCTCGACTTTGCTGTCACCAACATCCAGATATAGCTCTGATAATCCCCCCCCCTTTTTTTTGTCAAACCTGGGACAAAATACAACCCAGGATTCATAAGGTTAAGATTTTAACTATTCTCATCGAAGGGTTTCTGAATAAATATTTTGGTTTATAGAATTTTCACTATCGTGCCTTACGACCTGTTCAGGTTGTATCCATATATTTTAATAACTCTAGTGACGTAGGCATGAGGAAGGAACCATTTCAGAGGTAATTAACCCACATTGGCGTGGAAAAAGAGTGGGAAACAGTTTAGTAAAAAATACCCTCAGTAGACCTGACCAAGATTTGAACCCCAATCTCCCTGTAACCATAGATTAGCTGCCTTCGATTTTTTGTTTGTAAAATATAAATAAACCACAGGTTATTATTAATGCCTTAACCCAGTGTGGTACAACTAGTGGCCCGCGGGTCATATACGGCCCACGCTCACTGGAAATGTTGCCCTCAGGTTATCCTGTAGGAAAATTAAAGGAAACCTCTCTGTCGAGATGTAAAAATAATTCAAATAAAAATATTTTTTACAAAGGTCATGATTGCATTTTATTATGCATTTATTTGGTTAGTAAAGTATGTATAAATACGTATCTATAAAATCTATAAAACTAAATGGTTTTGTAAGAGTATCTGTGCATGCATATTTCATTATGAATGAATTTTTGAGGGATTAATTCTAAACTTCTCTTTTATGTATATAAAATCTAAATAATTCTACAAAAAAATTACAATTTGTATATAAGTAATGAAAGTAATCAGTTAGTAAGTGATCTTAGGGCACAGTGCCGGCTGCAGGAGCTTATGTTCGGGGGTTCAAATCCAGCTAGAGTTGAGGGCTTTTTCTTGAGCGATAAAAATCATAGCACAACATTCTTCGGAGGGAAAGTAAAGACGTGGGTCACAATCCGAAGGTGGACTGTAAAATAGCCCTGGAAGGTATGTGAAAATACCTTTTCCTGTAGAATTTGTAGGCCCTTTGGATCTCGCTCATATAAAATGTACGAAATACCTCAAATAAATATAAGATAAATTTACCAAGAGTTGTTTTTAAGACTTTATTAAGTTGATGAGAGTATCAAAAATATCTTCGGCCGCGGTGAAAACTAATAATCAGATTTGGCCCTTGGGATGAAAAACGTTGGACCACTGTGACTTAACCCAAAGATTAGGAAGGAGCAGGGTAACTTATAATGATCTTCACGTGAATTATGAATATAAAAAGAAGGAAATACTACAGAGAAAATATCATGTGAAAACCACCCTCAAAGAACCACTCATCCCCCATTTTGAGTGAATGAATTTGCTTAAATCGTCTCTTTTTTTAAAAAAAATTAACATTATTTGGTCATTAATGATCTTAAGTTTCATCTTTCAAGGAGTTAGGGAATGAATAATAAAATAAGATAGTTGTATTTGGAACTAACTCTTAAAATCCGGACCCTCACTATATGTTTTGGTTAAATAAGTCTGATTTTAAAAATGCCACATTAATATACAAATAAATATATTACATTTACACATTAATCATAATTTATCATGTCAAGAAATAAAATGGTTTAATTAAATCTACAGTATTATAAATAAACGTAGTATGAATATTTCCTTCACTGTGATGTCAATCGAATATCAATAATGTCCCCTCCTACCCCCCTCTCTCCCCCGCCTGGTGATTTGCCATAGAGCAGTTATTCCCAACCAGGGTTCTGCTGAACACTGGGGTTTGTATAATTAAGTTCTCTACTGGGGAGTGTTTTGATGGAAGCCTCTCATTGTCAAAACTAAGTTGTAAGGGTACTTTCTTGTTGTGAAGTCTTGAGTTGGAATCCGGTTTTAATGCTACTTATACGTGACAAATTTGCTATGTTATTTTTTTAAATTAAATTCATCCAGAATAATTTTATCTGCAGCTTAACACATCATGGATTGAATTTGAAAATTTGAATTTATTTAGCACGGACCGCTTCTCAGTAAGGTTGTGAACAGAAGAAATAAAGGAACCTTATTTTTGAGTATATATTTTGAAAGAAATTTCTCTAGTATATTATATCTTTATGTAGGTTGCACCATGTTCTATAAGGGAGGGAGATAGAGAGAGAGTGTGTTTTAGAAGTGGTTATATTTCACAAGAATATGCAATATGGTTGTGGGGTTATTATACCAAAGAAAATTTAAGCTGAAGACAAAGAGTCGTTGTAAATAGAAAATAAAAAAATAAACGATCACCCAGGTCTATGAAAAGATTTTATAACACATGCGAATGCATTTAGTTTTATGTTCTGAAACTATTGATTAGTTTGAAATATGATAAGGGTGGGAGATTTTAATTGGTATTATTATTATTATTAAATAAAAATATATTTCATTGCAGGTATTCGGAGCCATTGTCCAGAGTTTCGCGAGATTTTGTTAAAGCTTGCTTTTTATTGGTTAACCTTAGTTTTTGGACAATGTGGAATTATGATAAGAGAACTGGTGTAATCAGAGAAGATGAAGAGAAAAGTGCCGCTAAAATGATAAAAGTGAGGCTAGTAAGAATATTGATAAACCAAGTTCATGTACCGAAGGAGAGTAAATTAGTAAATACCGATATTAGTCCTACTGGCTTACATGTATATTTGGTAATTTACTCCTGATAAACTCAATAAATGTCAGCCAGGTAGGGTTTATCTAAGATTTTATGTAATCCTCCAAACAAAAAAGGTTGGGAATCCCTGCCCTAGAGCAACTTCTACATGTAATTCTCTGTCAGATGCATGTTTCAGATTGGGCGTTAGGGGCGCTCCGGTATTGTCAAATGCAGCCCTCACAGCCAAAGAGCTTGGGTGATACCGGCCTGAAAGCTTTATTCGTAGCTTGTTTTTAAAATGTTGCTTTTACAGTCGTTTAAATTCCATGGTATCAATTTCACAATAGAATGTGTTTCTGGTGACAATAATTCCAAGGTTCAAATCTCAATTTGAGTCTCTTAGGGTAGTTTAACACGTGAAAATTATAATTATATATTCTCCTCCTTTTTCCAAACTAATTCCTCTAAATTACTTTCCTCATCCATATCCATTAAATAAATCTATTAATAACGATGGTGTTAAATGTGACTCGTATCAATGGACACGCGGACTAAAAAGTCAAACTCTTTTAGTTAAAACAACAACTAGTATTAAAATGTCTCTGGATATAAGACGTACCAGGATGTATCAGTGGTTAAGCATTTGTGTGCAAACCCAAAGGTCTAGGGTTCTATTCCCGAGTCAAACTTGTCGTTATTTAATTAATTGAATCTTTAAGTCTGGTTTTCCGATGGGTAGACCGACATTTGAATCCCGGTCGGGTGTACTGAGGGTGGTTTTACCAAAATGGTTTCCCACTTCCTATTCACGCAAATTCGGATATATTTCATATACATTTTACATTACTCATAAGCTATACCCCGTTTGTATATTTAAGGAGCCCGTCTAGCCCCACATGCAACGCGTAGCTTAGGTGATATTCTGGTAAGGCTTCTACAGTTCAGGATAAAATCAGCGTACCACCCATGTCTATGTAATAAAATAATATTTACAAAAAATGAAATTAGAAAATTAAAAACAATCCTAAAGCAGTTATAGTATTCAATACACATAAAAAAAGGTAGCATTTGTGTATAGTACCAGATGGATAGCACAAAGGGATACAATCCTTAATTTATTAAAATCAATTTAGTCATAATAAAAATGAAAAAATATACATTGTTATGAAAACATAGTAAAATAATAATAAAACTACATTTCAACAAAGAGCATACATGAAAAATAGCATACTCCGTTATATAAAGTTAGTGTTAGCTTTTTTGCATTTTCATCTATTCACTACCCAAAGCTTGATTAGAAAACTATGTGTGTCTACTTAGAAAATATAATTTCTGTAAAATATCATTTTCATCTAAAGTTTTTTTTCTTTAAATTTCCTACAACTTTGTGATGGTAAGTTATTTCCTATCTCAAAGAGTTTCGTTGAAATGATGGATAATTTAAATATCCGCTTGTGTAAAGTACCCTTAAATTAATTTTAATGAGAATATTAGATGCGCTATTTGGTTTGTTATGTTAAACAATGATTAAACTGGAATTTTAATTAAAATCGTTGAGGGTGGTTTTGATAAAGTGTGTTTATTTTCATCCCTATTTTCTCCCTTAAGAATTATATCATTAACTTTAGGTTTGGATAGATGATTCAAAGAAACCCTCTAAGTAACCTTATGAAAACCTTTCAAACAAAGTTTAGCTATTGATTGGTAAAATTAGTTCGGCTCCAAGCCAAGATACAGACAGACAGACAGACAGACAGAGGACATCGTGAAAATTACTTTTTTTTTGCGTTCAGGAGGTCATGAAACGTCGATATTCCTCAAAACCTTGAATTTAAATTTTTGGCGTCACTTCCTCCCTCCAAGGTTTCGTGAGCGAGTTAATTTATAACTTAGCTATAAAATAATTATTTTAAACTGAGAAACTGTCCAAACAATCACAATCAGTATCTTATCAAGTGAATAACGCAGAATACTGAGTTTTGATGTGATTTCTATTCCGAGTGTAATCATGCATCTAATATCCCACGTAATTGTCTGTGAGCTAAACACTTGAACGTGAATGAATATTCAGGACGAGTATTATAGACGTGCCACACACAAGCATAGATAGCTAAACAATATGAATTAGAGTCTAATGTCTTAGAATGCATTCATTAAAAAAACTCCGAATCAATCGCAAAAGGAGAAGACCAAATTTACGAACCACATCAAGATTCGAGCCAAAGTGTGTGTGTAGAGTTTGGTCATTTTATGGAGTATATCAGCTCAACGATCCATTGTAGAAACATTACAGCTGGTTTTTGTTGAGTTAACTTAGTGTCATTACTATCAGTGAATTGAAATAACTCGTGTGTTACTTCAGTTGTGAAATAAGTACAAACTTTAATTTAACTTTATAATGCTATGAGAGTTAACTCACCAACGGATACTGCGCAGATATGTCATCTTACGTTAACTGTTTCTTACCTGAAAAAAGAAAGAAATACCTTTGTTAGTTTTAAATAAGCCATAGCACAAAACTTTTTATACATAATTTATTACAGTATTTGAAACTAACCAATACACTACTGATCAAACAAATATACTTAATATTATTTTAGCATCATTTGAACAAGTGACAAAGCATGCTATAATCCAATACTACCACTGGTAATAGTTGAAAATGAGATAACACATTTTTTTTAGTATATCACAACCAATTCAAAATATGGGAATGCAATATGGACTCACGTCTGTATATCTCAAGCTCGCTTTTCTCGTTGGGGGCTATGCCCCCAAACCACAGGTGCGTTTTCTTTGAAAATGGATGTAAACTAATGTAATCCCAGAGCTGTTTTTAATTAGGTCTTACCGTTTAGCCACACGAAACCTCCAAAGAGAGGTCCGCACCAACATAAATGTTGTTTCGCCATTTTGAACTTTGTTCCGGGGGTTAAAAATTATACTTTTTAACTGCTTGGAATTTTTCTGACGGTTACAGACTAAAATCTACATGTTTGCCAAATTTCGAGTTTCTAGATCATCTAGAAGTGGGTAAACATTAATGTCAGTGAGTGAGTCAGCCATGTGGCTTTATAGTAGTATAATTGTAACGCATAAGGTCAAGCGTTTTCACAAACTAGAATGTATAAAAAGCATATAAGGAAGTCTGGACTGCGCATAGTTGACATTTCTCAACGCCCAGCAAGATGCACGAGAAAAAGAGAGTAGCTTACCAGTCATGACTGGTTACATTAAAGTTAAACATAAATCGAGTGAATGTGTCACCGAGCACCAAAGAACCATTTTCTGTACTGTTGCAAGTTGTTACTTTGTGTCCAAGGTGGAAGATAACCTTAAATCCATTTTCTATTACTAGCTGTTTAATCTTGTTTATTTAAATTTAAAATTCCCTTTGATGTGATACTTCGGTACAAAGTATTCTAGATCGAACATATTCTTTGGAGGAATTGTCTTCTGCACGACGTCATAGAAGGCAATATTGAGAGAGAAAAGTTTAGGAAAAAATAGGATTCAAATATTGGGTGAATTGAAGGAGATAAGACAATTCTGGGGCCGGAGGGAGGAGGCAAGGGGAGGGCGCATCGGTGATCTAGGTTCACTAACAAAAAGAATGGACCTTTTGTAAGACATAGCATTCAATAATAATCATAATGAATTTTAGTTAGTCAATGAGTGATAAACAATTATCACTCTTAATTTTATTTTGGTTTATTCAATACTTTTTTATTACTTTTTCTCTACCCCTCATAGAGAAGGTATTGTGATCGTAAAAAAAATGAACTTGAGATTTTGATTGGTGTGACGTTTTATGACCCCCTGAAACAAAAAAAAAGTGGTTCTCGTGATGCCGTCTGTCTGTCTGTATCTTGGGCTGGTGCTTAAACTATATCTCTGATTGGGATTTAACTTGGAACCTGGGGCTCTAATAGGGTTTATTAGAGGATTTTTGGAATTAGTTTTATAACACTACATTTAGAGGTAGTTTACTCAAAGGCAAAAAGAGAAAAAAATCAATTTCCTCGAAATTTTCTCTATCGATTTAGATTAAATTAAATTTTATACTGTTTTTATATAAATGTGTATAAATGTTGTAGAAACACTACACCAAATATCATAAATGAAATAATATACACGGCTATTTAAGGCATTAGGAACTAGCGACACTGATAAAGAAAATTGAGAAAAAAAAACATCTCTGTCCGCCAAAGAGCATAAAATCAAATTCACTTTTAAATAACTGAATTAAAAAGTGTATATATTTGTTTATAACTCATAAATTATTGGTTTTATATAAATATAATTTATATAAAAGATGTATATCTTTACTAGTACTACAACTTAACAATAATAAGTTATTTCGTATCTCAAATAGTTGCGGAGTAATGATGAATATTGGAAAACTTTCAACATGTAAAGTACCCTCAAAGCGATTGGTTTTGTAAAAATTAGAATTTCCATCGTGTTTATAATGATAAACAGTGTCTAGATATAACATTTAATCTAAATTGTTATAACACATTTTGAGAAAATCATTTTTTTTTTTACCTTCAGTAAACTACCCTACATTTTAGGGTTGGATATCTAATTCTAATAACCCCTCGGGTGGGACCTTATGAAAACCTCAGATACCAAGTTTTAGCCCAATCGGTACAATAGCCTCGGATCTAGTCCAAAGTACAGACAAAACGGTAGATGACATTTCGATAACACCTATTTTGGTTTAAGGGGTTCTTAAAACTTCGATATTTATCAAAATCTCTAGTTTGATCTCCTATTTTAACATCTTAGATAAAGAAACTAACCACATCAGTGTTAAATGTACTAATATAAAAACAACAAATCTCTTCTGATATCGTATAGGGCAAACACAACAACCAGAACTTGTATCCTTAATTCACTATTTAGTTAAAGGGAATTGCAAGTAAACTGGTTGAAACATGATTACAAATTTGGTGATATACAAGATCTACGTGGACAGGAAGCTAAATAAAAGGAAATGTAACAGTATTTGTGTGGAAAGAGAAAGTGGATAGCCATTTTTTTTAAACACTCTAGCCCACCAGGCTAGGATTTTAATCTTTAGATCTCCCCACCACCAGAACTCCAGACAGATGTGAATTTTTTTTTTACCTTCAGTAAACTACCCTACATTTTAGGGTTGGATATCTAATTCTAATAACCCCTCGGGTGGGACCTTATGAAAACCTCAGATACCAAGTTTTAGCCCAATCGGTACAATAGCCTCGGATCTAGTCCAAAGTACAGACAAAACGGTAGATGACATTTCGATAACACCTATTTTGGTTTAAGGGGTTCTTAAAACTTCGATATTTATCAAAATCTCTAGTTTGATCTCCTATTTTAACATCTTAGATAAAGAAACTAACCACATCAGTGTTAAATGTACTAATATAAAAACAACAAATCTCTTCTGATATCGTATAGGGCAAACACAACAACCAGAACTTGTATCCTTAATTCACTATTTAGTTAAAGGGAATTGCAAGTAAACTGGTTGAAACATGATTACAAATTTGGTGATATACAAGATCTACGTGGACAGGAAGCTAAATAAAAGGAAATGTAACAGTATTTGTGTGGAAAGAGAAAGTGGATAGCCATTTTTTTTAAACACTCTAGCCCACCAGGCTAGGATTTTAATCTTTAGATCTCCCCACCACCAGAACTCCAGACAGATGTGACTGACGCTTTAGTCCGCAAGCCAACTTATGGGGGGAATACATTTCTTAGCATGTGTGTGCTTTTAAAAGGTAAAGTGAGACCTCGTTTATCCGGTCCTCATTGATCTGGATTCCTGGTTTATCTAGATATGAGCTACGTATTATTTTTATAACAAATGGTGCGATGTAGCAGATTATATTGTTTTAGTGCATTTTTCCTATAATTTCTGGATTATCTAGATTTTATATAATCAGTATGACACCTGTTGGGCCAGATAAACAAGGTTACACTATAATTTCAATTAAAAAGTAAATAATATAACATATTATAATTGAGAAGGTTCTTTCCACAAACGTAATTTGAAAAATAATTAAATCGTGTTTCACTAGTTAAAATAGCAAGGTCATTAAAATAAACTGGGAGCTTTACATTTATATTTTGAACACATTTAAAAAAAATACAAGTACTTTTATTTTCATTATGTGGTTTGCAGGCTTTTTTTTATCTACTATGAAATTTGATATTATGAATGAGATGATAAATTAATTTTTCATGACCTGAATTCCATGCACTATTTACTCATCAAACAATTCCTCATTTTCTTCATTTCTAACAGACACTGAAACTTGAGATAAGAACGAGGGCAGAAAGGAAAAGAACAAACAGGAATTAAGTTATTCGTGTGACCCCTCAAGCTTTCATTTTGGTTAAATGCTTTCGTAAGTTTCTGTTTGATTAATCTGAAAGTAAAGAAATAATGGGATTCCATACATACGTGTTCAAAGAGATATTCCAGGGAACTGTAATATATTATAATGAGAACCTGAAATAAATGTAATCCCAAGTGAGAGATAAAATGAATTTTTAAATAAAAAAAATATGTTTAGTCCATCCTCGAGCTTGAATGGGATTTTAAATCATCTTTATAATAATTTAAAACAGCATAAACCACACGTTATACGTGTTTTTTTCCCCTGCTCCACGTCTTACAAACAGTCTGGGATATATGAGTTACATTTCACTGATAGAATAAGAATGAGAGAGGTTGAGTTGAAAGGAAATGTAGCTACATTGGCATGGAGGCAGAGTTGGAATATATTTAGAGAAACCTTCTCTCAGCAAAAATGACCGGGACTCAAACCATAACCTTCATGTGAGACTAGACTGACGTTTAGTTCACGTTGCACATTGGAATATTGTAAAAAAAAAGTTCTACTCTTGGACACAGCCATCCAATCATGCATAAAACAAATGTAAAAAATAAAACATCTACTCACCCCTTTAATTCCAAGAAAAATGTCATGATTGTCTGTAAGAAGTGTGAACAAATATCGGTTCGAAACTTTTCCTAGTCAAATTGGAGATATTTTGAATGATTGTTTACACTAGATTTACAACATATTACCGTACACAACTGTAATGGAATGATTAGTAGGAGTTATATGATACTTTTTTGTCATTTTTTACTAATTTTTTTAAAAATACAATAAAAAATATGAATACCAACCAACACCTTAGCTCAGTTGGTAGCGTGTCTTCAGTCTGAGCTAAGGGTCCCGGGTTCGATTCCTGGCATGGCCGATAAATGTATAGTTGGTGAAATGTGGGTTTACCCTTTCACATTGATAAATTAACAGCTGGGGACTGGATGTTGTGCCTCTCCTAGTCTTAAGTTATATTATAAGGCATATTACGCTACGACAGGCCTAGCTAGCTGGTAGTAGAAAATATATGGTTTGAATAAAAAACTGACCTTGGCTATTGGCTTAAAATAGTAATGGATGTAAATAATATATGAACAAACAGATTACAAGGATATGATAGATAAATTAGTTTAAAACAAAAGTCTCTGAGAGCCGCTTCGGCGGTCAAGAGGACTAAACGTCAAACATGTGATTTTACCTTGACAGGGAAGTTAGGGTTTGAATCCTTAATGAGTCTAATGAGGTTGTTTTCTCCTAAACAATTTCCTATTCTCTCTTTCTTTCCACGTAAGTATAGGACAGCACTGTACATCACCAACATACCAATTCATATTAAAACGTTGATAAATCAGTTCTAAAGAAAATAAGCTGATTGAAATATACAGAATACCCTATTTCAAGATTAACTAACATACTTATGTGTGTGTTTTCTTAAATTATGTTGTTTGAAAAAAGTATTTTAACGGATTTCCCGTTGTTCTGGTTTTACTCGGCACTACCGTCTTAATGTATACCAAGCATTAATATTTGAATCATAATCTTTACTCCTTATATAAACATATAGTTAAAAACAAAAGTAAAATAACAAATTTACTCTTAAATATCTATTTAAAATAGCTGAATTAAAACAAATGAATAAATAATCTCCGACATTAACTTCCGTAGAAAAATTAATCAAAGTATAAACTGGTGTAAGGGCTGTTATAGCCAAGATAAAAATAATAATGTGATCTTTTATTAGCTAAATATCTGAAACTACCAATAATAATATATTTACTAATATATAATAGATTTGTAACGTAAATTACTTTTGTTATATTTTAAAGTATAATGAAGAGATGACAACTGTCAACTAAATGTAAGGGGGAGTTGTACAAAGAGGCTTATTATCTACTGAATGGGAAGAGACGTGGGTGGGGGGAGAGGGGACGAAAGGGAGAATGAATACGATAGAGATTTATTCAACAATAATAATATATTCAACTGTTTTTGGTTTTGAACGATTGTCTTGCTACATAGCCGCAGAATTATTACATTGATTTTATTAGGGAATATGCTTTCTAATTATTTGAGAATTTAGATTGTAAGGATAAAACTAATACTTCTTGAAATATGTGTTGTAGTTTTCTATACTTTTTCTGAACTTGTAGAAAATATATTTAAAATATGAGATTAGCTTACTAGCTACATATTATTTTATTTTAAAATAATATGTAGCTAGTAAGCTAATCACATATTTTAAATATACATATTATTTTAAAATAAAATAATATGGAAAAACAAGATTTCCATTAGTAAAAATATGTAGGTGAAAATTGCATTGTATTTAATATTTTTTCTCATTTAATTTCGAGCTCCTGCCTTAACTTAAGACAACACATCTCTTAGTATATTTCCAACATTATTACCAGACAAGATGAAAATAAAACACACACAACTTTAAAACTAATTGCAATTAAATTAAGGTCACCTTAACTCCTTGAATGGCCTATGAGTATATTGAATGCAAATTTTCCAGTTTATTTTACATATAAGGAGTCTTGTAAGGATCAACTAATCAGTAGTCTTGTAAGGAAAAGCTAATTAAGGAATAATACTCGTATAGATGGTTTATCTAACTATCAACAAAGCTTATCAAGAAAATTGTGTATACACAAAAGATGAAAGAAAATAAAGCTAAACTTTTTTTGATAAATTCTATAGTATTTATCATTAGGGGCTCCGAAAGATCTGGGAAAGTTTAAGGGGGGGGGAGGTTGCTCAACTGAGAGGGGGTTTGGAGGTCCTGATTAAGGACGATTTTAGACCCTGGATGACTTTTAAAGCTTCTGGGAACGAGGTTTATTTTTCACAAGTAGTACATTTTGTATATATTTCTTTATCATTAAGTATAAAGAACATGCTATCTTTTTATTTCAACGATTAAGAACGATAGGTAGGCCTCCTCTATATGTTTATTTTATAGTAATAGATACTATCCAGTGGTGGTTGAACCTTATTTGTGAAAAAAGGATATTTAGCAGCAAATAAATAAAAACAAATAAAAAGGGGTGTTTGGAACGTCCTGTCTCTCAAGTCAAAAGGGGGAGTGGAAGCCCTCCCCCAGAAAGCCAATGTTTAATCACTAGGCGTATATTATATTAAGGATCTAAGTGTTTGATAATTATAAAAATTGCAAAAATTACATTCATATATTCATACATGAAGTCATATGATCATCTGATTTTCGTTAGATAATATGAGTGGTGTATGAATCATAGGAAGGGGGTATGGAGGTGGGAGAGTACATTAAGGGCATTGTATGAGGTTTGTAAAACATTATTATATTTATTTAAAATTCATAAATAAATAATATATAATATATAAAAATATAATCTTCCTAATCCCTAAAGCCATTAGCGTGATTGGTACATAGGCGTATAAGCCAAACTTGTAGAAAAAATTAATGTAAAGATTATACATTTTACTACGGTTGATAGATATATGACAAAAATAAAACAAAAGTGTCAACTTTACCGAGTGAGAAAAAAGTAGACTGCAAAATTAGGGAATTTAAGTTTTATATTAAATTAATTATAAATGTATGTCTCCAACTCTTAAAATTACCAAAATGATGGTAACAGTTGTATGATTTTATACACGAGTTTTGAATTTACTTGGGAAATATTGGGGAGCTTAAGATAGTACCAGTCCCTCAAGATAAAAACAAGGGGAGCTCTAGCCTCCGCACCCCTACTGTTCTGGAGCCACTGTTTGTGACGCATATTTCCAGTTTAATAAGTTTTTCCAAATTAATACCTATTTTAGATGCTTCCCTTCCGAATACTTATCTTCATTTTTCTATGTAGGTTAGACCACCCTTGATTAAAATCCATTTAGTCAAAATGTACTGACCAATATTCATAATTTCAAATATAATAGTTTATTTGAGAGAATTTTGTAGTTTGATGCTATGAATATGCAGTTGAAGCAAAACCAGAAACTAAAACCCTCAGACCACGAAACTCGACTGACAAAGTTAAACAGAGAATAGAACCCGTGCAAGTAATATACAAACGGAAGGATTGTTTTGTTGCTAGAAAGCAGAATTCAACCACTAATATTTCCTAGATTGTTTTCAGCAACCCATAAACTTTCCTCAACTGGTTCTCAATGTACACCAAAGGTTTAATTAATGTTGAATACGCTTATTGACATAGTAGTAATTATCACCAAATGACCAGCTGAACACCAGGGATGCCTTCCTCCGTGAACAAGTTGATAGTATGAATAATTTGGTATTGTGTTTTCAAAATCATCTGGAATTTTATCGTTGTTAGTGATTTACTATAAAAATAAATGGTACAAAATACTCGTACATAAAGTCTGTTATAGCTTAGAACAACATTTAAAAAATTAGGTTATTAGTAAACTGCCCCTCGTTTTGTTTCCTGCTAAAATCAATTACATAATATTATTTTTCAATAACAACACTCCCCAGACACACATTTTTATAAAATATCTCGAGCATATTTCTACCAATTTAAATGTTTCTAAAATACGTAGACTGTTTTTAAATAGTTTTTTGTTCAAAATTCAGTATAAAAATCACCGCCTATTTATTAATATTGAAACACATCAACCAAGTATTTTCGAAAAAGTTCTAGTTACCATAGAAAAATCATTCGTAAATTACCTTACATTTAGGGATTTTTTTAAAATTCTAGCTTATCCTCAAGATATGGCCATTTAATATCCAAATATCAAGTTCAAACAAAATCTATTTTGAAAACAGCCTCTAATAAAAGTGAAAAGATTGAGAGTATTGTAAAACCCGCATTTTTGGCGTTTGTGAGCATATACATAAAAATCTCTAAACAAAAAATTTTCTAGATGGAAACACTTTCTCTATACGAGAAAGAGAAAATAGATTTTTTTCACATAGTGGTGTGGTATTTACTGTAAATTATGTTGCTAGTTACAATTTAAAACGGTTTATAAAGTCATTGTGGGGAAATATGTTTATATGGCTGTTGAGTGTGGAACAAAAATATTTTATTACCTTCTATTTTTAAGAAAAAGGACAAAGTTATCAATTGTGGATTTGAATTATATTGAAAATATGAATATTTTTTTGTTTTACCTCACAAATAATATACCCGCTATTTAAAAAGGTTAAAGTATGGCTTTTTCGTGAAAGCAAGTTACTTACATTGTCAATTTATGCAGAGTGTTTTATTCATTTTGATTTATTATAACATTATCTTTATTAAACTATACATTTTTAAAATTTATTACAAATTATTACAAATTATTATAGATTTTTTTTTAAATTGAGCTATTTAATTTTCTAAGGTAAAGTAATCTTAGTTTTTATTAATTTGTTCATTTAATAATGCGTAATCATATGATAGAATAGGGTGTATACAATAGTTATTGTATGTACTTATAATTTAACATGTAACACCATCAAGCTGTTTAGGTTCTATAGAAATAAAATAAGCTATAGAAATACATTTACAAATATATTAACAAACATGAATACACATATAAATTAAAAAAAACTATATATAGACAGAGACAGATGAACAAATATTATACCACATAAACTGTTTGAACAACATTCTTAATATTAAAAAGAATATACAATCTCATTTTAACATGTCTGTATTGATCCTAACCTAAATAAATATTTAAAAGACCAATACAAACATATCATTATAATTATTTTAATTGTTTTAATATTAAGAATGTCGTTCAATTATATGTTGTTCTAGAAAAATCGTTTAAGAAATAATAAATACAATTCTAAACACGACATTGGTAACTTTTGAAAGGCTCTCTATTTAGAGTATTATTTTAACCAAGCTTTCACTTAGGTAGCTTTTGGTAGGTGGGTATGATGGAAGAAAAAATCCCCTGTAAATGGTCATGGTGTGAAGGTTTGGGATACCCGAAAAGGACGCAATTATTAAGTACAGTATTGTGTTTTATATAATGGTATTATAACAATATGCATTGTTTCATAGCTATGCATACAGGCACATACAAACATAAATACGGACCTATAAGGCCATTTTCATAATCAGGCTTAGGTCCAGATTTATAGCCAGACTTAGGGCAGGTTTCATAGTCAGACTTAGAGCCAGATTCATAGTCAGGCTTTGGTCCCGTGTCATATTAAGACTTAGGTCCAGATCCATAGTCACACTTAGGGCCAGATTCATAGTCAGGCTTAAGTCCATATTCATAGTCATACTTAGGGCCAGTTTCATAGTCAGGCTTAGG
This sequence comes from Timema californicum, assembly GCA_902141385.1. Taxonomy (NCBI): domain Eukaryota; kingdom Metazoa; phylum Arthropoda; class Insecta; order Phasmatodea; family Timematidae; genus Timema; species Timema californicum. Next base: position 91,722 of record CABFOW010000313.1, read on the forward strand.
TTCAAATTCATAGCCAGACATAGAGCCAGTTTCGTAGTTAGACTTTGGGACAGTTTCATAGTCACACTTAGGACCAAATTCATAGACAGGCTTGAAGCCAGTTTCATAGTCAGGCTTAGGTGTCATCTTGTAGTTAGTATAGCGTCGGAATTGAGACGTACTAAGTTTGACTATGAAATTCTCCCATAGGTGAAGAGACATAGGCCTTACATAGGTCTACATGGTCTGGATTTAGGTATGTCATGTGTTGTTAGTTAGAAATATGGGATTTTAAGTGTAGTTTTGTTCATCCTCTCTCCAAACTTATATGAGTGCTCATACTCTAATCAGATTTACTTATTTTCACCTACAATATAGTAATAATAAGCATGGTTCTTAAAATATTATTAAAAAAACTCACTCAAATACTAATATTAAACAAAATACTATTTTAAAAACAAATATCCTAATTACTAGGAAAGCATTTTATTTTGATTGTAAAGACAGGTTTTTAGTCAAATAAAGATCGTGGAATGTTAATAGCTCAAATATTTACAATTATTTAATTTATGAGAATGACCATGTAAAAGAGGTTAAGGAAGAATTTGGTTTTTCACAATTAGTATTAAATAATAGTCTATAAAGTACGCATAGACTTTCCCTTTTTCACACACACAGATACGCCACAAGCACAAAATATTTCTCACATACATTTTAACACACATTTATACACACGACACACGGTATTATAGGTATAGTGAGAAATATAACTTAATATGTAATACACATATAATGTATATAATATTTATACATAATATATAATACATATATAATATATAATACATATATAATGTATATAATATATAATACATATATAATGTATATAATATATAATACATATATAATGTATATAATATATAATACATATATAATGTATATAATATATAATACATATACATTATATTTTTGATCCACGCTTAAGGACTATTCACGAAGTTTTTCAACATTGAACACACATAAACTCTCTCTCTCTCTCTCTCTCTCTCACACACACACACACACACACACACAATGTTCACCATATGCATATTTTGCTAGCTAACATTATTCTATGTTTTATATTTAAGAGAGTAGCTATAAATAGTGTATAATATTTATATATATAAATTTAACAAAAAAATGCCGTAGCGTGGGGGAAAAAACACTTAATTCAAACCCCCATAAAAGTTTATTTAACTTAAATACTTTGTATTTATAATTTTAATAATCTGTGTTTACATATTTAAAAAACTTTACCCTATGTCATAAGATCAGTGGCAATTTATCCCTACTGCTTATGCTATTGAATATAATAGTGATTTGTTTTATATCTAAATGTATCACTAACGATAGATTTCAATCTTTATTATAAATACATTTTACAAGAACAATATCCTCACCCATGCCTCGCCGGGCACTTAATGCTATTATAGGATACAATATTCTGAAAGTGTGTTCAAGTTCACCTCAATATTTTGAAAATAATAAAATTAAATGAGCTTTGACAAAGCTTTAATAAAACATCAGTAATCTTTAGAAAATGTATTATTGTTGTTCTTTAATTCAGTGTTGTCTGGGCATGAGTGACCTAAATTGTTAAATATATTATTTTTGTTTTGTTTGAGGATATAAACGAAAAGTTGTTTTATTTATAGCTCCAAAAATATTTTGGCAATCTAAGAAATATATAAATGACAAACTACGTGACAGGAATATATACTTTTTCATATGGTATAAGTACAACTTGAAACAAACGTTAAAAACCTATTTTGCATTTTGTTTTAAATAAGTTTTCTTTGAAGTTCTCTCAGAAAAACCCGAATATAGTACTAATTATAAATACAAGACAACCGCGGATATTCTTTCCAAATACAATCATTAAATAAATATTTAAATCATTTAATATTTCCAAAAAATTGTCTCACAGTATCCTTAAATAACTTTTTAAAAAAACAAGTTAAAATGTTATTAATTATCCGGTTATGTCCCCTTGTACAGAAATTAAAACGTACATACAGACATAGGGACTGAATAAATTATAATACACATTATCTTTAGTTCAAGAGCGTCATCATATTTTCAAGAAAGATTTCTCGACTACAATATTCTATATTTATGAGAAAGTATAGAAATAACTATCCCTTAACCAATTAGCCAAGCAGGCGTCTATAGTACATTTCTTCCATGTTGATACTTAACGTTTAACACAAGAGTAATTATCGAATATAATGAGATTAAGGCCCACTTCACTGGTTGAGTTAAGTTTAAAGTGTACTGAGGGTGTACTTTCATAAAATGTTTACAATTTCCTTCCAGGCAAATGTGGGCACACTCGATATAAAATCAACTTTTATTATAACTTACACATTTGCATAATTAATTCATATGCGTATGACCTGAACAGGTAGTAAGACGTTTAGCTAAAAAAATTAAATTATAGATCTTAGCATTATTATTATTATTATCATACAAATTAATATGATTCTATATGGAGTATGATCTAAATGAAAAAGGTTTTGTGTGTGGGCATAGGTTCGAAATGAGCACACGCAGATAAAAGGGAGAATAATAGTATTTGCGAGAGAAGCACTTATGAGCTGACGCAGTGGGCGATTTTATACCGAGTCAGAACCTAGTGGGCCGTCTAGGCCGGGAATAATGCTCCATAAACAGGGTTTACTTTGGTCATACTATGGAAATGCTTAACTTTATTAAATGTCCCTTTCATCTTCACAAAGAACACTGCGCACTTTAATAGCAAGCGCCTAGTTGCCTTATTAAATAGAGAACGTCCAAACCAATCATGAAACAAATAGTTCTTATTCATTCGATTAGCTGGTAAAGATTAAAAAAAATTACATAATATAAGTCTGTCTAATATAATTATCTTAATTATCAATATTACAAACAAGTATTCTACACCCATTTTCCTAGTTACTTCATAAAATAAAGTTTTATCCCTTGTAGATGTTTTTTTTGCTAGTTTGTTTTAGAATATGTGTGTGTGAAGGTGTGCTCTACTAAATTAAAAGAAAACGCATTAGATTTGCACTACGTATTTAATAGTATTTTCCCACGATCTAGTAGCTAATAGGTTTTAATTCTAGTAGCTATAGTAGTTCATCTTTGTCATAGCCCATATAATTAAAATTATTTTGAATTAGTTAAGAACGATTATATCCCAATTTAAAATCATAAATATTAATTATATATTTATGTGAATTTTAGCCTAGATATTTTTTTAATAGTCTAATAGCAGATTTATAACTTGCCAAAACTTAAGGTGCAAACTTTGCTTTTGCGTTTTAGTTTTCTGGCGACCCCTCGAAGAGAGAAGTATTGTCATCGTCACAATAATTTAGCTCTAGAATTTGATTATAATGTTGAAGTTTCAATACATTTTTAAACCTAAAAAGTGGTTTTCAGGAGGCCATCTATCTCTCTGAATTGGCTTGGAGAGACAATGGAAAACTACAATATGAAAAATCACTCCCAAACGCCCGAGATTTGAACCGAGCTTTGACCTTCTGGGTTATAGTAGGAACTAGGCTACTTCTGCTGGTAATTTTATTTAAAAGAACGACATTTAAATGCTATTATTATTATTATTATTATTATTATTATTATTATTAGCGTCTTACTACCCGTTCGGTTTATACTCAATTACGCTAATGTGTAATGGTATAATGGTAGGGTGATTGTGAGATGAAATGAAGGACCTACAGTTTAACGTGGAATCCGAACCACGGTGGAGGCCTAGCATTCCCCACATTCACAAGATGTCTTGTCAGAGGTGGAGGAAGGGTTTGGTAATCAGATAAATCTTTGCCGCGACCGAGGATTGAACCCCAGCCGCCAGCAAAGAAGTCTGACACCTTACCCCTAGACCGCCAGGTCACCGTAAATGTTCTTAATAACATTAATATTCTCTCTAAGTGCATCAGTGTACATGATTACTAAACATCAAGAAAGTCGTATATGGTTTGCCGGTGATGGGGAAATCACTGTTCGAGTCCCAACTGGGTGTATTGAGGGTGATTAAAAAAAATATATTCTCATTCATCCTCCGCAAAAATACGTACATTTTCTTTAAATTCTACCTAGCACCTACCCATTAGTATAAATATCCGAATATCCTGAACGGGTAGTGAGACATTGTGCCAAAATATTACCCTTCGCTACCTCTATATTTGCTACGTTTTTTATAAGTGTCTGAACTGTTTCATATGAAATCATTATATGGTATATGATCTTACTGCTGTTGATTTATTTCATTCAGCAAAGTAACTAATTTTTTTTACTAACGCATCTTATAGATTTTTAACTGTAAATTTTAATGAATGTTCACACAAGTTTATATCATTACTTAATGTAAAATGTACCAATCATATAAATAATAGAATATAATAGAATATAGAGTTGTGAGTTATTTGATATTTTGGGGATATATTATATCTCTTTTTAAATCGCAAAGAAATAAAATTATACTTATATTGTTTTAAAGATTGAATAAAGAGAATTTGGAATCTTAAAAATGCAATAAACTATAACTTAATAAGAACTTCAAAGGTGCTAGAGAGAGAGAGAGAGAGACAGAGAGAGAGAGAAAAAAGAAAGAGAATGACAACTTTACATGTAATTTTAAAGACAGGAAGGAGAAATAGGAGAAAGATGATAGTAAGAAATTTCAAAGACGGGGTGAAATTACACTAGAATATAGGTGATTTTTCTAAATGGAATGTAAAAAAAAAAAAGGTCGGTTTGGAATAAAGTGAGTGCTACCCCCTCTTCAACAAGCTGAAATGATTTATGTTTGAATATATAAACAGCACAATGTATTTTCGTTTTTTCTTAATTTGAGTTATACTTCTATTATCCACAGTTTAAATTTACAAGTTAATTGGTTCTTTTATTTTTTTATGTGTCTCAAATTATAATTTTAAAATTCTGTACACTTCTTATTAGTTATGCATAAGGTATGTTTACTTGCAGGTTCATTCTAAGTTTATGTTTATCTAATTTGTTTTTCTTAATGTCCCCTCAAATATTATTTGGTAAACGTGTTTGTGATAGTAAATAGCTGTAAAGTGAATTCATAAATTTTGGCACATAAAAAATTATAAATACAACGCAAAAATAAAATAATTTAAATTTGAATATGTTTGAAATAATAATTTTTTTAAATAACAAGAATTATTTTACGTTTAATTTCAACAATAATACGTTTTCAATGTTTTACCCTCAGCCCAATTGCTTGGTAAGTAAGAAATTCCATTTCCCGATTATAGTTAAACAACCATAGAGTTTTGTTTTAATTATAAAAATATTCTGCTACCAAACTCTTATTAGCTTTAAAATCCCACATCGATGACCCAAGGTTATAGAGCTTTACTCTAGAAAGATAATGTTTTGCTGGTGACGAAGAAGTTGGGGTTCGAATCTGGCCTGGGTGTTCTGAGTGTGTGTTTCCTCAAATGGTGTCCTACTTTATCAACATGTTAATGAAGCTATATTTTCTCTAAATTCTACCCTACTAATACAAACAAAATAAGTTTAATTAAATTTTGATAACCCTGGTAGATAGGGGGGTGGGGTGGTGAAATAAAACAAAAACATAATACGATAAAGTGGTATTTTATTCTACTCTGATTCTGGATCCCAGGGTCATTTATGACCTCTTCCATCTAGTTTTCCACTCAATCAAGATTTACATATAGTGCTAGAGGATCTATTCTACGATTATCTCGAAGTAAAACATCAACTGTTTGTGGTAGCTCGATGTAAATTGTTGTCCCCCCCATGCGCTCAGCCGTTCTTTTATTGTAACAGCAGTTCTGGTTCATAGCCAGAAACACTGTAGCCCTATCCTCTAGAACTTCTCAAGTGCTTCTCGACCCCTCCGAGCAAACTCTTTCATAGAAACCGGTCTCTTTAACTCACCCCTACAACCTTTCACGAGCTTATTCCTTTTCTTTATTTGTTCAAAACACAGTTCTGGGACCATTTCTGAACCATACATTACAATTTCTTCCCATTTATTCTGTTAACACAGGGGGCCATCGTTCTTTCCTTTCACAGTTCTGTTCGTGTGTGTGTGTTTGTTCTCCATTTCTTCATTACATTTTTTCTAAAAGTATTTCATTCTTCTAGTCTTCTTTACGGTCTACGCTCAAAATAAAGAATTCCAACGAAAATATTTCTTGATATTTTACTGTAGATTCTTTTCCAAAAAAATTTAAATATAATTTTGTTTTAGTTTGATCAAAAATTATACCAGGTTTATCTTAGACGAAACTAATATTACATATTTGTCTTAAGAAAATAGAAACTACATTTTAAAGCTTTATTTTGAATCCCGATCAGTATTGATCAGTATAAATAAGAAACTTGGGCTCCATACTCTTGAGGGTGGGCTATATTGGGTAATATTCGTAAGAAGGGCTTTAAAATACATTTCAAAACGTTTTCTCAATTCTAGAAGAGCCCCTCTACAATCTTAAAGAATGGTATGGAAAACAAAGAACTAAAGAAAATTAAAGTTATTATATTTTTAATGTGTTGCATAAATTTAATCTTAGACAGAGCAGAACAAGTGTTAAAAATAGGTAATTTAAATATATTAATTTATTTATTTCTTGAAAATGTTAAATTTTTTTAATCCCGTGATTTTTTTAAAATTATTTCGTAACTCCAGTTTTTTTAATCGAATCTTAACTTACTGCCCATTCTAGATATCCAGTATTAATCATACTATTGGGGTGGGGATGAGCAGTTAGAATTTAAAGTTATTGTAATTGTATTTTGATGGAGGGACATTGAGAAAACATTGATTAAAAGCACCCACAGGGTTTTAGCTATAATAATTCTTGGTTGAAGCCTCGAGTATATTATTTATACTACCCTCTCGTTCTAAAGCTATTTGTTCCTTGTCGAAACATAAAATATACTTGTTAGAAAGCTCTTTAATGAATTCTGTATCAAATAAAAGGACCACTTTTAAATAAATTTTGAGCTCAATAATTCCATTTTCATTTGGAGTTTTGATATTAATACGGGATATAAGGGAATATTGCAACACTTTAGATTTATTTTCTTGCATTTTTTTTTCAATAAATACTTTTCTTAGGGATATAAAATGTAGCATTACCTGAGTGTTTAAAAAGTGTTGGTATATGTATTTTTTTATTTAGTTCAGCAAAATGTTTTGGATCAAAGACTACATATGTTGCAAGCTGTGCCCTTTTATTATTATTATTATTATTAATTAGCACCACGTCTTGTCAGAGATGAAGGTAGAGTTTGGCACTCAGATAAATCTGTGCCGGGACCGAGGATTGAATCCCGGACCCCCAGCACTTAAGTCCGACACTTTACCCCTAGACCACCAGGTCACTCATAGCTGCGCCCTTAAAGGGGCGTGTTGGAACATCAGTAACGCTAAGTTGCAACAATTGTTTTAAATCGTCAAATTCATTAGTTAATGCATGTGAAAATTATCTTTTTTTGTATCCAGCCAATGCATCGACATTTTATAAACCCGACACTGCACCCACTATAAATCCCTCACCATATTACTTATATGTAGAGCCCTTTTAAAAAGCTATTTTCGTCTTCGCAGGATTAATTTTATTTTTTATTGAATTTCTATTTATTTGAGAGTTAGTTAAAAGATTTTTTATATTTTAGTTTTTAGTTTTGTAAAATTATTTTTTATTCTTCTAATATGGCTTTTTCAAGGATCTCTGAGATCAAAACAAATTGAAATTTGTATGTTAATTTTTAATTACAACGCGTACTAGTGTAATTTTGAGCTCTTGGTTACGTAAGACACCGGAAGAGAGTGGATTTTAAGAAAATAAGATCTATATTATTTGTTGATTAAAGGCATAGAGCCCACACTATGTATTGGTATGAAAACATGTTGCATGGTTTTGATAAACAACATAACAAAAATACATTATTTATTTAATACAAAAATGTATTTATAAATGGCAAGCGCTTTGTTACTTTTTTATTTATACCTAGTTTATTTTTATTACTCATTATGTGCTAGAAATTAGGTATTTCTAATTCTATACATCAGTAAGTTTTTAATATTCATATTAATTCGATTTAAGTTAAATATATACAAATAATATTCTATTTTAACATCTGTGCGGTAGGTTACAACACTCATCAGAGCTAGCCCCACAACAGCTTATTGCGATCTGAAGTATAAAATGGCGTCATGATTTATTTTAAACAAATAAACTCTAGTGTCGAACAAATACCAAAACATGGAGTTATCTGATGATAATGGTCTTGAATATATTTAAAAACGATAACCTAACAAAAAAAAACAATTTAAATGAACGTATATCACTTACAAAGCACCAAAAAAAATCAACTGTAATATATGAGCTAAAGACACACGTAATGTTTCTCCACTTGTTTCGTTTAATTGAATACTGCAGAGCGATAATCTGTAATAGTGGTACGCTCTATGTCACAATACTTTCCAGAAAAATGCTTTGTTGCAACGTGCATACATTTCAACTAGCTCCAGTCTCACCTATATTGAAATATAAGCTTTGATTAAGCTAGGATTATATTTTCAGATAAAATGATGCTGTCATTGTTCCTTCGTACAAAGGTAAAGGTTTAATAGTGAATTTAAGAATCAAATGGAATTTAGTTGGTTGAGTATTCCAGGCAAAGTTTTTGGGAGATTCCTATTTAGAGAGTTCGTGAAAAAATCGCAGCAAAAATTTGGGACGTGAAATGTAATTTCATTTCAGTTAGAGTTCACACGAACCAGATATTTGCATTTCAACAAGTGATTGAGAAATGTATTGCAAATAAGGACAAACGTGTATCATGCATTTGTCGAGTTGGAGAAAGCGTGTGAATGGGTGAATAGGAGTTTGTTATGGAATGTTCTGAGAGAGAAGCGTGTGGATGCATGATTAGTAAATGCACTTATGGAGGTGTGAGTTATAAGTAAAGTGTGCATGAGGGTGAATGGAGCTTTGAAATGATGGCCTTACATTGAAGATGGTGCAAGACAAGGTTATATCTACAAAATAGTTTAATTAAGTCATGGTTAAGTGTATGAGGGATGATTATGAGGACGTGGTTGGTGTGCAAATGGACAGTGTGAATATGCTGCTATATGAACAGTAATCATGACCGATAGTGAAATTGGCTTGCAGAGTGCATTAAACGTTTTAATGTGAGGACAGGCAAAATGGATCTTCGTATAAATATTTCCAAAGGGAGAGTAATAGTTGTTGATAAGTATGGATCAGGAAATGATTGTCAGCTTAGTATAAATGTAAAACTGTTAGAATAAGTGAATGATGATGTGTATCTGGACAAAGTGTTCTGTAAAAATGAAAGGATGATTGGTGAAATCGTCAGACGGGGAATGCATCTCGGAGAGTAGTTGGATGTATGTGATCTATTGCAAAGAATGAAGTAGTATTAAAATAAGGGAAAATGATAGTCAATAAAAGTGTGTTAACGCCCACATTGTTGTTCGAATGTGAAGGTTGAGTATGTCAGGGGAAACACAAGAGCAAGGTGAAATGCGGTTGTAATGAGGTATCTAATAAATATATGTGGAAAAACATTTATAAACAGAGTCAGTAATGAATGGGTGTTGAAGTCGTTCACTTTAGTTCTATTTTAAATTCCCTTTAACATAAAAGGTCCATAATTCTTAATATTTTTAGTTAGAAAACACATATTTTGTAATGAAAGTTTTCAGTCATCAAGAAGAAGACCCTAATTTATTTAAACAATGTTCCAAGTATCTTCTTTTATAACTAAATTTAGAAATAGTCCTTTTCTCAAAGTCCAAAGATAATATTAATACATCATAACTGAGGTTAAAGGGTTGGGTACTATTTAAGGAACAATACAACATATAGTTTACATTAATACAGAGGTTGAAAAGATTTAGAAATGAACATAAAAAATGTTAAATAGATAGTTGAAATATTCACTTACATGAGTCAAAATCGAAACTTGTGCTAGCTTAGGAGTAGATAAATCTTATTTTCCCAGAACCCTCTGCGCAGGCTTCCTCTCTGTGTGTGGGATCAGCCCTACTCAAATGAATAGCCTCTGTATTTAATCAATTTGTACAAATATATACATATATCCCTTATTTTATTTTAATTCCAAACAAGATTCGCTCTAACCTGCCATCAGATGTTTTTTTCCTTGTGTAGCTATGGTCATCCATGAAAATGGACAAGTAGTACTCAACTGACAGCTTCAAAGGAGAACTATGTTTAATAAAGAGGTAAGTGTTCTCCAATATTTCAAACTTCATTATTATTATTTCAAAGAGTGTTGGATGATCTTCCCTCTGAATTATTGTTAGTAAACATAATGTGTATCTGATTAGCACGACAATATTAGCATGCTATGTCGTGGACGAACATCGAAGTCCATTTTAATTTACAGAAAATATTAATTGTAAAATATTTTTACAAACTAGAAAAACTAATGTAAGGCCATAGAAGGGTGGCATATAACACCGTAATGTATAACTCGGTGTATGGATGTTGTTGAAGCGAGGGGGGCAGGGGGGGTGCGGGATAGGGAAGTGTGGATAAAGTTAGTGAGGATGGATTAGGTACGAAGCGGTTTTTTAAGTTATATCCACAGTTTATTGCCTACCTCATAAGGGAACGGTGTGATTAGGTATGTATATTTGTGTTTCGGTATATCACTACATGTTGTATTTTTCAAAATGCATAGCAATAAATAAAACCAAGCATTTTTAAGATGATGGAATTCAGATTATGACTTTACCAACTTTAAGAGTTCAATTTGATTATACAGTCATATCTTCTAGATTATCTTTATGTGAATTAAATAATCATAATATCGTTACAATAATATTTAGTTGGTATAGTTGATTGCAATTGATTTGACATTAAAAACTTCAACAATGTTGGACCGCAGTAGGAAACCCTGTCGCCAATCGCCACAAGTGGCAAATTGGCCAAGACAATTGAGCGAATTTGAGTTTGCCAGATCTCAAAGTAAAACAAATTTTTGCCTGGTGGAATGTGTTGGTTCCAAATTATCAGTAAAAGTTATCATCAAATTCACTATTCAATTGTCTGACATGTTCTATTTGATCATTCTCACCATTATGGTCAGAGGTGTACATTTAAAGTCAAATTATACATGTTTTGAATAAAAATGTTAAAACAATGTGTTTTTTATGTGTTAAATTGAGAAACTTAATCTCAATTTTTACATGGTATGGTGAATTTCACTTCCCACTCATTATATCTGTGGCTACATTGATACATATATGTTGCCCACCTCTGCTGTAGATAATCTAGAAGTATTGGATAATTTAGATACATTAATGAGTAAATTAACGTAGGTGTATCAGTAGTATATTTTACATTTACAAAATATATAAACTATATGCGGATATATTCTTTAACTTGAACCATAACGTCTGAACATGGGAATTTAGCCCACGACATTTGGTTTAGTATGCCAGTTATCTTACCACTGAGCTATCCAGAAGTCGTCCCATTCCCAGTGTCATTTTTCACTCATATTTTAAGATAGAGTCTGTTAATTATATACGTAAATAGTTCTATCTTACCCGCATGGCTGGGATCATGGACTAAGTGCCAGTCAAGTGTATCTGGTTTATTAGCGGCAAGGAGGTTGGAGTTTAAAACCCGGCTGGTTATATACTAGGAGTGTTTCTTTTAATACTTCCCACAATTTCGCCATGAAAATGGTAATACGTGCCCTCTAAAATCTACATTCTCAATCTCGTAAGAAATTTTAAATACAAACAGCCCAAACGGGTAGTAAGACGTAATGCAAAAA
>CABFOW010000313.1:103622-116418 GCA_902141385.1 Timema californicum
AAAAAAAAAAAAAACTTTTGTCTTTCTTTGCATTTTTCATGACTTTCTTGGATGAGATGCTATTTGTATGATAACTTTTGTTACTCAAAGATAGGATAAACTTATGCCCCATAGTGTTTTATACTCAGATGCCATGCAAGACTCCACATCATCAGCCCATATATGAAAACAACACATCACTTTACACTTTTTTTACCTCCTGATCCACCGTGTAAGTAGAGCTCGCTATCTAAAGTTTCACGATGTAAGCCAGGAAATCCCTGCTGACTTCGCTCAGTTTCAAAAACGTCCCAGTAAAATAAGATGAAAGCGAAAGTGATCTCTACAACATTTTGCTCAACGTGCATCACGAGAATGATCTAACATATATAATGTAGCTCTCATGGCCAGTATACTTACAGTACACGCAAGTGACATACATTTGTAAAATTAACATTTAATACATTATAATTATATTAAAAGTATAACCAAAAGATTAACCTAACCTAAGTCATAAAATTAAATAACTAATTTGATTAAAACAATTAAGTTTTTTTCATAGAACCTTACCAATCGTTGGGGATCTCCGCTTTTAATTAAGACAACAAGCTAGGTATGAGGGAGTAGAGTTTAGATAAAATGTACCAGCTTTTGCGATTAATATTAGTGGAAGACAATCTAGCAAAAAAGAATCACAAAACCTAGATGGAATTTGTTCCCCTAAACTTTAGTACTCATTAAACCCAAATATCCGAGCTTGACATCTAGTACTCGCTATCACCGATGTGGGAGTTTTCATTTTCATAGGGTTAGTAAAAACATTTGTTGTCATTGATGGACACAAAGTTCATGCAATACCAGGGCGGAGTTTTATTTTTGCCATTAAATTAATACTGATACCATAACAATATTTATGGGTATATTATGAATCCAAAATACAATGAATTTTTTCTTTTATTGTCTTTCATAGCCATCCACTCATATCTGCACATTTTTATTCGATATTAACTGTACAACTAGTAGCCTATGTTTGTGGAGGGTTATTTATTTCTAGAAAATACCATGATAACACGTTTTACTTGCATTGGATATTTTTTTTTTGTAAACACAGCGTCTTACTACACATTCGGGTTGTACGCTCATGCACTAATCACGCAAAGGGATAAGGATTAGAAAGGTTGAGCTTAAAGGAAGTGTACCTGCATTTGCGTGTATAACTAGAGAGTGTGAATGCGTTCAGGAAAAACCACCCTCAGCACAACCGACCGGGAATGAAACCACGCCCGTCATCAGCAGTCAAGTCTATTATGAGAGTAGTACCTTAGACCATGTGGTCACCAAATAGGATGGTAGAATATTAAATTATCATTTGCAACTATGATTATATATCTTAAGTGGAGGTAATTATTTTAGAAACACAGGTTCTTCTTCTTAGATCTACATCCAGGAGGTTGGTTGGATGTGAGTTATACCCAATGTTTGCTGGGCATGAACTTTTTTTCATCTAGTTATCGATTGCTGTCTGCAGCTTCTGGTATAAATCCCATGTACTAGGGGAGTTCAGGAAATGTGATGGTTTCCCCGTTGTCTTCCAACACTGAATTTCTATAAGTGATCACGCAAGGACCTACAAATTTGCCCGGAAAGGTATTTTCACATACCTTTCAGAGTTATTTTACATGCCACAATCGACCTAGGACCTAGAGCTTTACTTCACCTCTGAAGTAAGTTGTGCTAAGGATAATTTATCGATCAAGAAAAATCCATCGATTTCAGCTGAGTTTGAACTGACGAACATCAGGTCCTTAGGCAAGTACTTTACCCCAAGAGCACCAAGGTCGGCAAACACAATCTATCTTACTAGTAAATATTGATCAACGCTATATTTCGGTTGGACATTTATACCTATATACTTAAATAATAGAACTTAAACTTAAGGTGGTAGAGTAGAGGAAGCTAGAAAATGTGTTTTTGCAGTTTTTATAGCAAAATTTTCTTTGGCCGAAATGAATAAAATACTGCCTGAGTAGAATTATTATTATTATTATTATTATTATTAGCACCGCGTCTTACTACCCGTTCGGGTTATACGCACTTACGCTAATGTGTAGTGGTAGGGTGATTGTGAGATGAAATGAAGGACCTACAGTTTAACGTGGAATCCGAACCACGGTGGAGGCCTGGCATTCCTCACATTCACAAGATGTCTTGTCAGAACCTGAGTAGAAACATAAAGTTTAATTTTATTCACATGCTAACATCAACAGTTCCTTAATATTTGTCATTAGTATAACTTTATTAGATGAGAAACCTTTTAAATGAAGAGAAAAAAAAATTCATTAAATTTCAGAAGACTCTTGATTGATACTTAACAAGTGTTAATATCATCTTCTATAAAAAATGTATATATATATATATATTTATTTATTTACTGGCGCAATATATATATATATAATATATATTATATATAATATATATATATATATATATATATATTTACTGGCGCAATATCTGATTTATTTTGATCAAAACAATGTTTTGATATAAAAACTGTCAAAATAATGCCCTTAACTTGAATTTCCCACAGTCCCAGCTTAAATGGGCGAAATATATTATTTGTAACGTGAAGAAGTCACGTTACACAAATAACATAATAAAGCACGAAAAAGTTATACTTAACGCACGCCCTCCACCATGTGGTCTAGGGCTAGTAAAATATTCAATTTATGGTGTTTGGGAGGCATTTAAACTTTAAATCTTCCCAGGTGCACTACGGTTTGTTATAATTTATTAAATTTAATACTTTTGACGCTAGTGCTGATGCACTTACTCTAAAATTCCCATCTATTCACACCTTTTAGATTACTTCATTAGTAACACTAGTGTTAAACATCTTGATAAGAATAATACCCACACCGGTGAGCAAGTGAGCAAGGCATCAATCTCGTAATGATAACGGAGAGGTTAGGGTTTGAATCCTGCTGGATGTGAGAGGGGGCTTTTGCCAAAATGGTTCCCTTGATCCTTGCACGAAAAATCAAGATAATTTCCTTCAAATCATAACGTCAACTTTCCTATCCTGTCAGTGTAAGTATGTAGATAGCCCATGGGGGTAACGAGACAGAATGAGCTTAAGAAACCTAATAATAATAGTACTATGAGAATATATATTTTATTTCATGAATCAATAATACTTAATAATATGTACTGTACGTTATAACATAACAATAATCACTACAATCAATTGTTTTCTTTCTGCAAAAGGAAAAACGGCAAAATGTGTTATAAATGGCTGTTTCTGAGATGTGTGGGTAACAAAGATCTTAGAATTGAACCTTTAAATTAGCATGACATCGCTCTACCGCGATACCAGGGTATTATTTAGATTAGAGACTCAACCCTCCATTCCTCAGGCCTGGATAAGTCCTCGGAAATATCTTGCTAGTAAAACTGGGATTTATTAATTAGGACGTTAGACTATTGAATAATTGTCTGTACGGATTTAAATACATCGTTTTGGTTCTCTGAATCCAATCATGGTAGTAATATAATACAGATACAAATAAAATACCACTGATTCTAAGATTGAATTAGTAAGATAGTAGAATAGTTGATAAACTCAAAAGATTTAATTATTTATGTCACTACCAGTGATCAAAACAGAGTTTCTTAACTATGAAGCAGTTGAAGACCAACAATAATAATATTGCATCAACTGAACGGTTGTTGTGAAAACAAATAGCATTGTTAACCAATAGGGGTTGACTATTTTTATGACCATTGATATATTCCACAGATAACTATGAGTGTGAGAAACTTTGAAATGTCAAGGTCAAAGATAAGATCTTCTTTACTTTAACTTTTACACCTAAAATAACCTTCGCTTTTAGGAACGGTTTCAAAGGATGAAGAACATTTCAATATGTTATGAATATATTTGAAATATATCATTGAATACCGGTATAATAGGTATATTAGGGAGGTCACAAATAAATAACATATAACTATTGTGTCTGACGGTGACTAAGTGAATTTACGTATTTTTAAAAAAGAAGTAGCTATACTGGCGTTACTTCAAACGAGTGGAAGAGGAGGCACATAAAAAGTTTTGTATAGCGTTATGTGGAGGAATGGGGGAAATTAAAAAAAGAAAAAGAAGTCAAAACCTGCTTTGCGTAATTAATGAAGCCTCTCCATGTTTTGCTTCCAGAAATTTTAAATTAACTACCTCTTGATGAACAATGTATGCACCATAGATCCTTTCTCTATGCAGGAACCTACTCTCTGTTATAATGTCCGGTGTATACTGAATCCCCTTTTTATTTCATGTAGGGGTTTATATTACAATATAATTATACTGTTTTACATAATACATCTTCACGCTGAGGACCTAAATAGGATACCTTTTATTCCCCTTTCTTTCTTCACACCCTAAAACAAGGACCCAGTCTAACATTGTTGGAGTTGCTTCAATTACCCGATCTATAAACCGTGAACACTAAAGTTGGTATTGCGCTTCATATAAGAGTATGTACTACGGTCACAGACTGCTCTGAAGAACTCAGTGTTTCTTGGATGCTTCGAGTCAAAAATGATTTACGATCAAAAATGAATGAAGATAGATTAAACGCTCTAGCTGTATTAAGCACTGTGTCGGACTGGTTGAAATCTTTAGGCAATAATGATATTATTCATATATTTTCTAGTAAGAAATCTAGACGTATAATTCTATAAGTATATGTTCATGTGTAATGCTGTCGGTATTGTTCTTTAATAAAATCTGTGTGAAATACCGTCAAAACAGTAACGAAATTAAAATATAATCAAACTACTCTACACGTTTCAATGAAAAAAAGTCATGTTCCATTCGTTATGTTAAGTCAAAACCAGGTGAAAAAATTAAATGAACCCTATGTAGGACGAAGATCTAAGTCCAGCCCTGCCTTTATTCTTTGGGTGAAAGAAGGATACAACTGTATACGCCAAAATAATGCTTGACAGTCTCGATCATTCGAAGTAGGGATACACCTAGTGCATGTATTTTTACATGATGAGCTATGCGTGGCTTAGCGGATAAACAAAGATCACATTTTATAAATAAAATTCTTTTTTCAAATTTTAATAATGCTTATACCTTGATTTTCTTTAGAATTTACATTCCGTTAAATCTAAAAGGTTGCAGTTTTACCTTGATGAATTATATGATGACCCTATCCTATAAGACACAGGTTCTTGAATATATATATATTTTTTTGTTCGTGACCCCCTTTCATAAGACAATATTGTTGATGGGCCCAGGCTGTGATGATTGAGTCTTCTATACTCCAGTGTCAGTTTTTGAGCAGTTTTGGATCAAATGAGAAATAGAAATAATGAAAATATTTATAGTAAAATATGCATAATTTACATTAATAATAGTGATTTAATTTTTATAATAATTTAAAAACTTCATGTTTGCAGATAACCAATGGAAACCATGAGCTAGGGCCAGTTTCATAGTCAAATTTAGTACGCCTCAAGTGCGGCGCTACACTAGGTACATGATGACACCTACCTAAACTCGAATGAAATGGGCCAGTTTCCTTTGCGAGAACGGCCCATTCCATTCGAGCTTAGGTAGGTGTCGTCATCTACTTAGTGTAGCGCCGCACTTGAGGCGTACTAAATTTGACTATGAAACTGGCCCTTAATCTCAGTTAATATGAGAATGATTGTTAAAATTATGTTCGTGTAATCATGCCAGGTGACATTTATTCTTGAAATGAGCTATATAGATATATTATGATGGAAGGTTATAGTGTATTATAATTTCAATAGTTATATATTAAAGATTTAATTTATTCATATTTTTCAATGTTTGGTGCAACACCTAGAATCATTTTCGCTGCCCTCTATTAGGGGTTGCGACCCAGTTTATAAATCTGTGCTATAAGCTATACCGTAGTGGAATTATGCAAGGTAGGCTTGCTACCATGCTGGGTAAATGAAGGGTACATTAATTTGAAGTGCCTTTTGAAAAATACAAAAACTATTTTGCAGCTAATATTGAAAACATTTCACTATAAGTATTATTCATGTTATTTTATGGGTATTGATAATATCAATTATCAGGAAAAGTTGAAGAGCATGTAAATTGACGTATGACGGAATGGGTAAGTGAAAGTAGATTTAATCACTTTTAAAGCTGTTTGGTATGTATATTCGTAAGAAAATCAAGGTATACGTCTATATTATAGAAATTATGTTTTTATTGTGTAGTTATTTAAATATATCTTAAGTACTTTTAAATGCATATCATGTAAATATCTTAATTTATTCCTTGTAAATCGAGTTTTAAGTAGTTCGAGAGTGGCAACTCCCGTTCAACCCAAATTACTGAGACTCTAGTTATTTCATATTGGAAAGAATTGTATCAAAATAGAACATTTTGAAATTCTTGGGCCTAAGTAACCACCACTAGGCTGATTTCATAACTAAACACGCTTTAATAATCATGTATCATTTAAAAAAATCATATTATCTAACATATGGGCTAGTAACGGATATATTTAAAGCGAAGGAACGAGTAAGGCTGCCTAGAGAAAGTATATCCACGTTATTTAGCGTGGAGAGAGAAATGAAAGACCACAATGACACATAATATATAGGGACGCTACCAATACTCTTACTCTAACTGTTCTCTCTTGCGACACCAACCCGAGGTAGGGTGGGGGTTGAGGGTTAACCCCTCATATGTCGACACGTACGTTTGATTGCAGAGTGGCTTATTATAGGAATGATAAAAATTAAACTTGTGAGATGGATAGTTAAAGAATTGGGTGGGACAGGGAAGTATAGGTAGCTATGAGGATCCTACTATAACTACTGGTATCTGAGTCACCAGTAGGTCAAACTGATCCCTCAACGAAAATGAACGCGTCTGCCCTAGCCTATGTTCAATGCTGGTGGTATGGCTGTCTCTCAAATGGGCTAAGAAGTGAACCCAAATGGTAACGAACCCCTGGATCCCACGTCACTCTATTTACAGTATATATCCTTCTGAATCTACCAGTTGACTTTTCTCTACTTACCTGGGCCAGCTTGGGCTTAGGTCCCTTCACATGAAGCAATCAGGGAGACCCATGCGTGTTTGTCAGTAATATGATTTAACAGCATCTCAGTAGATAGATGCACTTTCCATCTCATATTATAAAAGTACATAAATTGGGAGCATTATTCTATAGTAATAAGCTCAAAGTACTTCAATTCAACGCCACCAGAAACTTGGTTTTATGAGCCTTACGCCTAAGTCCACGTGGCCACTGGTGCAGTAGCAAAACTAGTCTTAGTACAATAATTATATAAGCTTGCCTATTTGAAAGAAAATTATGTTGCTTTATTTAAAAATGTGCTTAGTGATATTTAAATGAATTTATATTGGGCTGGAATGGAGAGGGAAGAAGACATAAATACGGAAAAGAGAGATAGAGGTTGTAAAAATAGAGACAAAGGTGAAGAAATCAACAATTTGGAGATACAAACTCAAAACAGAGGTCCAGGATTGAAACATAGCCATCCGGATGAACTATCGACGGTGGTATTACAACACCTTCCATTCATTGGAAGGAAACAGTAAAATTGGGTTATTTAACTAAAAAAACAATAGCGATAGGTGTAGTTTAGGTTTCCAGTTTGTTTATATTATTATTTAGCTATAGACAACCGTAGGGCCAAAATCGTCAACTGGAATCTTGAGTAATAAGCCTAAATACATAGTTGAAACAAATGGAAGGAAATAAAAAAATACAGAATTTGGAGTAATCGGTTCTCTAACAAAGTTATTATTTTGGTAAAATGTAGAGAAACTAGAAATATGGAATATGTAAGGGGACGAAGGACTGAGTGTATGTAGACAGCCAATGCATCCCAGTCTTCAGAAAGTTTTTAACACTGTAGCAGTAAGGAAAGGTGGACATGCACACTGGCTTACCTATTGTGTGTGTTACGTTAGAAGGAGAGCAGGAAATGTCAGCCAAGGAAATACTAAAATTCGACAATGATAACTCCTTTGGAATTTAATATTTTATAGATATTAAGAATGAAGTTATAACGAATTATATCTCAATAGATGATGCTTTCGTTGAGGCTGTGAATGGTGTTTCTAGCAATGAAACAAAAGTTGATGAAGATGATTACGACGGGAGGGAATAAAATGTCCAGATAGTGAAATAGGTGATTGTGGGTGTTAAAACTGATCTAAGGGTGTACGAATTTATGTACATGGTGGCATTTAGTATAGAAAGCACACAATAGGACACAGAAAAAATATTCCTTAAAATAGTATTCAGCAGCAACAGAAAAACTTATTCAATAAAACAGCATAACTTACAGTAAGACACAACTGCTATCTGACTATTCAGACGTTTATTAATATTTTTCAATAAAATTGATTTGGTTATTAATATTTTGTTTGGTTAGTCAGTAACCCTCTCACTTAAGTTCAAGGGTAAAGTGAACTTTGGATATTGTGAACCAAATATCTTAGTCCATTAGATTCACCTTAAGCAAAGTTGACTTATATTGATATGGTGACGCTTTAAGCCTCATGGCCACAAATGTGGGTAGTTCCAAAACCAAGAATCAAAGAAAGGTGATAATTTTCATGCATACTTAGTGAAACCTCAGGCATCCTTTTAAAATCAAATATAGCAAGCTTTAAGACACGTTGTTAATGGGATATGTATCTTTAATCTCAATTAACAAAGATATTTTAAGCTTCATTTAAGTAGTTAGGGAAATATTTAGTGTGTGCAACTTAACATTATTTACAACCATCTTCGACCTAATGAATTAAACATTGTAATTACCGATTTGGATATCTAAAAAACCCAAGAAATAAGTAATAATAATAATAATATTTAGCACCGCGTCTTACTAACCGCTCGGGTTATACGCTTTAAGTACTAATTACCCTAATGGATCAGGAAGGTTGAATTAGTGGAAGTGAACCCGCATTTGCGTGGAGAGAAAGTGGTAAACCATTTAGGAAAAGCCCCTCCCAGTTCACCCGACCGAGATTCGAACCTCAATCTCCCCGTCCTCAGCAGTCGAGCTCAACACGAATAACACGTTAACCAACTACGCCACCGAGGCGGGTAAGAAATAAGTAAAGAAGTAACTTTGCACGAGTCTATGTTCTAAGGGTAACCTTAATTTTTCTACTACACATATCAGTTGCTCGACAATTTAAACTGCGTGATTGCTGGTGTGGGAGTTAATTAAACGAAAGTTAATATAATTACTCAGGGAAATTAGCGGATATAAGCCTTAGGCGTTTTTATATATACTTATGGCGATTCTTACAGCTTAGATCATATGACCACTTGCGTTGGTGACTACGAAACCGATAGTCTTAGAAGACTTGTTTGAACTTTGAATGAGTTCCAAGAGAAAACTGAGGGTGCAAAAATTGGAACTTTTTTGTATATCTATCTATATTACAAGCCTGGATACTTTAGTAACGTAATCTTCGAAAGGTATACAGTATGGTTCACTATATCTATGCGCTGTTGAATCTAGTAGCGATTCGTTTTGTATTGAAATTCTTCTCCAAGAAGAAATTTCAACCTTCAATCCAAATCAATAAAACAAAAATCTTCACCCAGGTAAAGTCGGGCGTTCGTACAGTACATATGTTGCGACTTAATCCACGTGGTGACTGGTGTGTGTAACTCCAAAGCCAAGAAACATAGAAAGATGAAAATGTTCATGTGTGCGAAGTATTAAATTTTATTGTGTGCGCTTTTGACGTAATTTTTAATTAATATGTCTTAAGCTTGATTCCTCAATAATATTGGGCCACTTCCAAAAAACAAGTATTTTTTATCTATTCTTTCCAATTAAATCTTGAAATACTACACACCGTGACTATCGATTTAGGTAATCAAATAAAACAAGAAACACAGAAAATGTACACTTACTAATATCTTACTTACTTAGGTTGACCGAGTTTGGTGCTGTCACACATATTATCTAGAACCTGACGTCTTAAACCAGATGGTCACTAGTGTGAGCAGCTCCAAAACCAAAGAACATAAACATAAACAAAACTTGGTATGTTTAGTTACTTATATGTAATGGCAAAAGTGGACTCCGGCATTAATTAGTTATATTTAATGCGAGGCTGACTTCTAGGACTGCAAATATATCAGTGCGGGTCGCTTCAAAATAAATGAGCATATCTCTCTTATATTGAACTTATATACAAAGAGAAAAGTGAAGGGGTAAAGCTGTTTTTTCCTTTAATTTTTACTTATATTACAAGCCTAAGGACGTATACCGCATAAATTCTGGTTTTTGATGTTAAAATAAGTATCCAACATTGTTCACTATCAGTATGTGCTGTTTAATGTAGTAATTAATCGTTTTATACCCGAGCAACGCCGGGCACTTGCAGAAAGCACATAATAAATGTGCTGCAAAGTCTGCTTGTTTGCTCAGAAACGTAGACAGGCTTTCTTTAGTTTTCTAAAATAAACGTCAATTGAATCAGTTTTGGGTAATATAGCGTTGAAGGGTGTGAGACAGACAGCTTTGTTCTGCCGCTTGAATAAGAAACGAGGGAAGTATATTCCGTAAGAGGGGAATGGCTGACAGGCTCTTAAGTCAGTCTCAAACGTTAAACAACGTCACAGCGATGTTACTGGCAAAGAGCCAGAATGTCTTCTTAGGAAAAAAAACAAACTTTGAGCTCGACAACAACAATGAATGCGTCTCAGAAAAAGCCAGCTCCATACTTGACGACTAAAAAAAATCCGTAAAGAAGAAAAACTTTACCGCATGGACGCAAGAAAATAGAAGACCTTATTTTGACTTATTTTTTCATTTAGAAAGCTATTTTAGTTTGCAATACTAAAACAAGAAGGCTCATTAGTAGTTTTATTTCAATTCTTAGTTTTGTTTGAAAATATGATATTAGCAATAATATTGTAAGTAATGGATTGCATTATATGACCATATATGCTATATTCTTTAGATTTAAAAATTATACCTGACACGGAAATCGTAACCACGACCTTTGCCTTAGTACGCCATTGCTCCAACCACTGAGCTATCCAGGAATCGTCCCAACCCCAAGGTCATTCTTCACTCAAATGTTAAGGCAGAGTCCATGATGGATGTGTGGAAACTTTCAGCTACATATGAGTGATTAATTAAGATCTCGAGCCATCAGACAACTCAGCCATCTTGGACGCGAGAGGGCTTTATGCTGTCAAAAGTAAGATTTACAATTGTATGAATGCGCTTACTATGATGGATTAAATAGCTAAGATATAATACAATGTGTTGATTACGGTTATAGCCGCATCTAACTATCATATGTAGCTGACGATTTCCACACTTCCATCACAGACTTGGTCTTAAAATATGAGTGCTCAATGACCCTGACCACGGGGTAACTCCTGGATAACTCTGTGGTTAGAGCATTGGCGTACTAATCCAAAAGACCCGGTTTTGATTCCCGTATCCAGGTGTCAATTTGAAATTTTTGATATTGAGATATGGATATAACCGTAACTAACATATTTAATAGCTCGGCTATTTAATCCAAAACTATAGATGTGTTCGTCGCAACAAATAATCTTATTTATTAGTGATCCATTAGTCTCTTCCTGATTACAATATCTCATTTCAAGAACTTTACCCGAAAATGTGTAGCTCATTATGCTTGCACACCGTATTATTATAAGTTCGGGATGTTAACATGTTAACACTTACAGGATAAGGATGAGAAAGGTAAAGTTGTGAGGAAATGTATTCGCACTTCAATGGAGCAAGAGAGAGAAATCATAATGTTAGGAAATAACACACCTCGTACACCCAGCAAGGATTTGAACTTTTATCTACTCGTTAGTGGAAAATAAGACGATGAAACTGATGACTTTTTCTACGTGCCAACCGGTGCGAGTGACGTGTAGCTAAACCATAGTTAACATGGCGTCCATTAACCACAGGAGGGGTGGTAACTGACAGCTAGCAGAAGATGTAAAAACGCTTCAAAGAAAAACACAATTAAAAACCAATTGTGTGTTGTGAAAGTTTTAACTGCCAAAAGTGATAACTCAACACAATAATGGTCTTACAGATTATATGGTTGGGTGAATGGATACATGAAATTAGATCTAGTAGGTTTTGCAAGCTGTCGCTTAACACCATTACAACCGTAAATGAGCTATGCTAGTGGTCCCATACATTTATTATTATTAATATGCTTATAATTATTAAATGAGCCATTTAGGAGCACAAATAAATTTTTAAAAAAATCTAGAAAATTTGTTATCATACTATAATATTATAAAGAGGAAAGATTTGATTTTTTGTTTGTTTGTTATTTTGAAATGAATAGGCTCCGAAACTACTGGACCGATTTAAAAAATTCTTTCACCGTTGGCAAGCTACACTATTCCCGAGTGACATAGTCTATGTTTCATTTTCAATAAAATTAGGGATGCTTACTAAAACTTGAATAATCTAACCCAAGGTGTAAAAAAATAAACAAAAAACATCCTTCAATCGCGTTCGCTGCGAAAACTATTAATGATAGAACAAAATGATGTATTACAATTTTTCAGGACACATCACTATCTATAAAAAATGTCGCGACAACATGTCTTTATCTTTTATAGTTACGTCACAATAAGCGTCCTTTTATTAATTTTTTTTATTAAAATACCACCGCTAGAAAAGGCTCTTTATTCGTACCTAGGTATTGATCGTTATCAAAATAAATAAATCATTATTTAAGACTACTTCAATACCTTCATATCACCTTTTAAAT
>CABFOW010000313.1:119489-243316 GCA_902141385.1 Timema californicum
CCAATTTATCGTCGTCGTGACACCGCAAATGGAGGACAGAGCGCTTCGCTAAATATCAGAGGCAGTAATTTTACTATAGATAATAGCTGGATTGTCCCTTATTCTCCACTTTTGTGCAGGACGTTTAACGCTCACATAATTGTAGAGTACTGCCACTCAGTTCAAGCCATCAAATACATTTGTAAATACATAAATAAAGGATCGGACCAAGCTACATTTGGCGTCAGAAACGCTCAGTACTTGACTCTCGCGTATATTATTATGCCCGTGCGAAGCCGGGATGGGCTGCTAGTCTATAATAAATGAGGAAAATTGACGCATACGTTATTGGAATAGGCTAGCCTATTGTTAAACTACTATGAAAAAAAGTTAAATTCAAAGAAAACACGGAACATAACGGTAGCACGACAAAATTTAATCTCAGTAAAATTATATTGCATAAACCTGCCTCGGTGGCGTAGTTAGCTAACGCGCTTGTCGTGTTGAGCTCGACCGCTGAGGACGGGGATATCGAGGTTCGAATCTCGGTCGGGTGAACTGGGGGTGGTTTTTCCTAAATTGTTTTCCACCCTCCCTCCACGCAAATGCGGGTTCACTTCCTCTAATTAAACCTCCCCAATTCCTAATCCATTAGAGTAATTAGTACTTAAAGCGTATAAACCGAACGGGTAGTAAGACGTGGTGCTAAATATTAATTGTATTGCATAAAAGACTGGGATATGTATTTAAACGATATTATGTAAAATGTTTTGTGGTATAGTGAACTGCGTTATCAATATTGATAGTTTTTAAATTTATTTATCAATCAAGTTAAATGTAAAAAAGCAAACCGATCTAGTGTAATCGTTATATTTTATAATACCCGCCTCGAATGGTCTAAGGCTTAGGCTCTCAATTTGGGATCCATGAAACAAATCTAGATTTCTAAGCTATTTCTTATATGTACTTTCACATCATACAGAAAATATAAGTTATTCACAATTTAACTAAACATATTTTGTTCTATTACCATCCAACCTTTTTTTTTCTTTTATTAATGTGAAATGGGCTACGTAGACTACTACAAATGTGTGCGGAGTTTTTTAATTTCAGCTCGTATGATGGGGAAGATTATGGGCGCCGAATTGTCATTGGCTTCAGGGGGTTACGATATGGATAAGGTTGGCATAACTTGTCTAACCCACACCTCACCCAATGGTAACTAAGACGTTGTGGTTTGATTCCTGGCTGGGTGTACCAATTGTGGTTTTATTCAAATGAATGTTAATTCTCGATCCACCAAAATGTGGGTAGCTTTTCTCTAAATTATACATCCCTTGCCTCATTAATGAAAATATGGCAAACTAGAGCAAACGATACAATGGTTATATTAGATTTTATTTAAAATTATATTGATCTGTTTTAATATTTTGATTATATTCACATTTATAAACGCATGAGTTATCAACAAAATGATTTTAGGGACAAAGTTGGATAGGGTAGTTTAAAGTAAATGCAGATTAAAAATAGTGGAGAGGATAAAAGCTACAGAGAAACCCACATACGTAAGATCACCCTCAGCACACTCATCCGGGATTAGAAACCCAACACCATCCTCTCCATCATTAGAATATCAGACTAGGTGAGCGTGACGTTTATTCTGTGTGTCCACCGATGTGGTCATATTACTCTTCAAAGATGGAGCTTTTTTACTATTTGCGTAAAGCCCTTCTGTCAGTTCGTAAGTCATGCGTTTAGAAAATACATAGTAAAGAAATATTAAATTATGCATTAAGCTTCTGGAGACTGTACCTACCCATTTTGAATTAATATTAACATTTTAATTTTGTGCTAGAAAAATAATGTTTGTGCTCTGATGTTATCTGTTTCCCATTCCAAAACAAATATTGTATCTAGCTTTCTATAATATTTTAATTTTATGTAGAAAATCACTATAGAATATCTATTAAAAAGTTTGTGGCCACCTTTGTGGTTTAGTGGTTGGAGTTACTGGCTACAGATTCAGAGGTCCCGGGTTTGATCGCGGGTGTTCCCAGATTTTTCTGTAATGCAGAGGGTCTGGAACGAGGTCCAACCCATCCTCGTGAGAGCTAATGAAGAGTTATTTTGATAAAGAAGAAAAATTAAATTAATGACTGAAGGGTTTAGGGGCTGACTACATGATAGATACCCTTTATCCACAATTGTTGGAACTATCTTTGCAAACATACGGTATAACTCGCTTGCTGGGTGACTCCAAGGAGTTTATATTATTAATACAAAAGTGATTGTTACAGCTTTAGGAGCTTATTTAAAGGCTGATCAACCGTGAAATATATAAACAACTACGCTTCAAACAGGCGTTGCCTCTATTTTAGTTTTCCTGAATTCTGCACTTGATAATAAATACACTATGATGAGGGAAATAATATTTATTTTATTTACATTAATTATTATTTTAATAGAATCAAATATCCAAATTGGTAGGCACGTGAAATAAACGTAAAACTAAAATATTATGGCTAACCATTTGATGAAGAGGTCGGTACTGAAATCACGTTTACGTGAAATGAGGGTTCTTTATATCAAATGGTTTGCCACTCTCCTCCCAAATAAAGGCGGGCATAGTTCCTTTAATTAACTACCTTCCTCAAATTTACCCATTTATTGTAATTAAATGTGTGAATATCCTGAACGGGTAGTAATATATAGTTAATAAAAGAAAATAAATTATATCACTCCTCTAAGTTCCTTTGTCTTCTGATTAGGACTACATAAAAACACATTAAGTTGCGACAGTTAGTTTTAGATCCATTAGATGTAAATATGCTATCTGGGGGCAAAACAGTCTTATGAGTGATACTATTTATTGATTACAATATTGAGCGCGATATACAATTTACAACTAATAAAACGAGTTCTCGGAAATCTATCGTGTTCTTATTGTCCTTACAATTCGTCCAATTTTAATATGTCTTTAAATTAGTTATAAGTTTCAATACCTAGAAAAAAAGGCCATTTATGATTACATTAAATATAACTGCGATGAACGCATTGCAAATAATGAAATATCTTATTTTGATAACTATATCAGACCGTGATGAATTTGTATTGGAATTTGTATTTTTACCTATCAGCGTGCAGACAAACTTCAATGTAAATAGGTTTATATGTTAGGAAGTCAATAGTGTGCAAATTTAAAATTTAAAAAATCGTGAACAAATACCAAATAACATTTCTGATAAAATTCTGCCCATAAATAATGTGTGTTGAATAATTTTGAAATTTTTCAAAGTGGATGTATTAAAAAGGCTTTCTTTATGAATCGTACTTATCTTTTAACTTTAAAATGAGTGATATCTAAACAAATGTGTTAACATTCGTGAAACACGTGCTATTTTTTAAATCCTGCTTGATAAAGTAAACACTAAGTATATTCTTTACAAATTTATGATGTTTATTAAAAAATATCTGAATTCTCAAATTCATAACCATATCACGAATGTCAATGTAAATCCAGTTTAATATACTTATGATTTTTAATTTGCCATACATTTGAAAAGAGTGAGAATAAGTTTATGTTCCACGAATTAATAAAATAAGCTACACCACTTATTTGTTTATCGATGTATTAATGCAGTATTGTGGCTTCGATCACTTTAAACTAAGATTATGTTACTTATGTAATATTACTTATTTGGAGAATTTTAAGTGCATTTATTGAACATACTAACGTACACGATTTAAAAATTAACTAGAATTTAGAAGAAACACAATATCTATTCTTCTGACGGCTTATTCATCCAGTGAACGTATAATCCCCAATTACATCAATAATATTTCTTTCGGACATGTCAGGAATCAAACCTGGGACCTTTAACTTTAAATATAGACCCATCTTAGCAAATTTTATTATAAAAGGTATTTCTTAAAATCCAATGATTTTTAATTGTGCAATAGACATGGTTGACTGTGACAGAGGATTATGGTTTGTATTTAAAATGTTCTTCAGAGGATCTTACGTGTTTATGTGTTCCCAGAAGTAGGTTTTAGTGTCAGTGCAGTGGATGACAGCTATTTAACTGGCAGGTCAGCACAAGGCATCTCGACTGTTGTGCTCAACTCAAGCAAGAGATGACGTGATTAGATTCGAAACACGGCCAGTTGCGCTTGAGTGTTTAAGGTGGGATGAAAGAGAAATCTAAGGCCAGTATTTTTGCAATTTTTAAAGTAAAAAAATATGTTTGGTTAAATTAACTAAAAGAGCGCTTGATTAGATATATTTAGTTTAATTCACTACACAAAATACTATCATTAATTTTTAAATAATTGTCAGGGGTATAATTGAGTTAAATGATAAACTTTTTAGATTAAGTTTGTATGGAAGTGTGTACAATAAAAATTCAGTATTTTTGAAGTTTTATAGACAAACCTGTTTTAGACCAAAATAAATAAATTATTGCTCCAGTACAAACATGGAATTTAATTTTCTTCGCAGGGTGACCTCAAAATTTCTTGAATATCTTTCAAGGAAGAATGTCCTGCAATTTGAATACAACTTTTTTCTCTCAATTTAGAAAATGTATTTGCTAGTGCCACCATGCTCATGAAAGATTATAAAGAACTATTGATATCAACATATGAAGAAAAGAAAATTCTATGTTAGTACTGGAGAAATATTTTATTTATTTTGGCCAAAAAAAAATGTTTGTCATAAAAACTGCAAACACACTGGTCTCTTCTTGCGTTTCCTTCTGTCCCACCTTAAGATAAGAGTTTGGATCAAATTCTGGGATGATAATGACAAATAATCAAAAACTACTAATATACATATAAAGTTAAACTAACTCTATCTAGGGAAGGAGTACTTTATTTAGTGTGACAAATGAAAATGGTTGTTATATAATATTCAAAAATACTAGCTTTAGTGCAAACGATGCAAGATCCCATTTATTGTTTACAAACTAACATCTAGTCAAGTGGTCAGATAAGCTTCTTACAGGTCTACAGAATTTTTAGTTTAATGGCAGGAGAGATTTAAAAATGATACTATTGGGGTTTTAGCTATTAGAAATTCTAGATAATTACATATCTGATTTAAGAAATGAAAGTGTAATGTTCGATGCTTGTATTTTAGGATATGTTAGTGGGTAGATATTGTATAGAAATAACTTAGTGTTGCAAAATTTAATAGTAGGTTGTTGCTTTGAGCTACTTAGTAAAAATGTGTATAGCTCAAGTCAAATAGTGCGATTGCAATTATAATATAGTAATATTAAGCTATATTATATATGACCCGGGTAAAATATTTATATTGTATTTAAAATTACTAACAAATTTGAGAGTGTAAAACCAAGTTCAAATAAGGATTCTTCATTTAAATTCTAATTATATTAAACCTCAATATTTGTACTTAAGTTAAGGTAGAGTGGAAGAGGACATTAATTTAAGGTTTGGGGTTTGGTTATTTTTATGGCATAAAGGGTTTTTTGCTAAGTAAATTAAATATTTCTCCAAGGGTGTTTTGTTTAGTATAGTTTTATTGCTTTTGAATATTTGACATAGTTATCTCACACTTTTATTGGGGACATCTATTTGCTTATATTAAGGTTTTCCATCAAATGCCAATTTGCTAATGAGAAATATTCAAGTTATTATTGATATTATTACACACACACATACACACACATATACATGTATATACAGTAGAACCTTTTTGAATTCGAAGTTCAAGGGTTATCTAAAAAAAATTTGAGATATCTAAAATTCGAATTAACCAATAGGTATCTAAGCTGTACATAATAAATAAAGAACCTCAAAATGATAAATTGTAAAAATTAACTCACCGTTCAAAGAATTCAAACTTCTTCAGTTAATGGACCACTTTAAAGAATGTCAAGGTCACGTGATTGTTTGAACCACTTTAAAACACACTCTTCAATCTCAGGATGATCATCGCCTCTAGCATGTTTTCATGTTCCTCCATTTTTCACTTTCCAACTCTCCATGATGTTATTCTTTTTTTAAGGTAAGTCGATAATGTGTTCGGCTTTATCCCATATTCTTTTGCGATATCACACTTCTTTTTTACTCACTTTTACAGTTCTCTAATTATTTCAACCTTCTTGGCCAAGGTTAAACTTGTATAGGTTCCACGCTTAGACATAGTAAAAACACATCAATTTACTCTTGTCAAATGACAATGAGTGAATGTCACTGAGAGACAAAGGTGCCTGATTAGTACAAGCAACATAAACCTTACCCCTTCCATGCTAGACGTCACCTGATGGCATTGTCACACAGAAGCGATTAAAGCAGAGCCAAAACATCCCCAATCTTAGGAAACCCGCTTTCAGCGGGTGCTAACGTCCCAGCTTTCTCTTTTACTATGAGTAAGTTACTCTTAGCTGTATTTGACATTCCTGGGATACTTGGGTTTGGTTGATATTGTTAAGTTGGGTTTGAAGCGAGTAGAAACCCGAAAAAAATAACAATATACTGTATAAAATTTGAATTATCGAAATATTTCTTTCTAAAATTCGAATTAAATGTGGTTTTTTACCATTGATTTAAATAATAATTTCGTGGGGAATAATGGTGGGTTTGAATTACCCAATCATCCGATTAAACCAACTTCAAATTAACCATATCCCACTGTATATAATAAATGTATCTACTGGAGAAATATTTATTTATTTTGCCAAAAAGGTTTATGTCATAGAAACCGAAAAACTTCAAAAAATACTAACCTTAGCTCGCAATAACGTTTATGTCACCTTAAGACTGTTAAAATCAAAAATAAATGGTATTCAATTGATATTTTGATTACATGAGACAATAAGGTGTGCTGCATTTAATATGCAATGTTATAACATCATTTTATAAATATAACTGTTGTATATTAAACTTAGTGTTATTAAATCGGATTAGATATTACCAGATAAAATAGGGAGCTGCTGTTAGAATTCATGTTATCAAACTATATTGTGTAGGCGATGATCTCGGTGGTCTTGGGGTAAAGCTCTCAACTCACGACCCGATGTTTGGGGGCTCAAACTTGAAAGAAAGCGATGGATTTATTATTAACGGCATGTCTGGGCTACAACCATCTGTAGTCCAGTTTGCGGAAAGTTTGACCAGTAATAATGTACCTTTACCCTTAGGAAACTCTTTCCGTATTTCTATGAGATAAGAGGGTGAGGGTCGTAAACATGACGAGGATAAAGCCAATGAGGATCTTAACCTAACTTAATTATCCAAACACAGGTGACCATGGGAACTATTCTCGTTTTAAGAAAAACTTCCAGGTAGGCTACCAGCGGGAAGTGAACCCGGGACCTCTAAGTCAGCATCCAGGGCCTCTGACCAATATACTTCTAGGCCGTATTTCTGACGGGTTTATAGAAAGCTATGTAAACCAGTAGCGCAGCTTCGGTTGGAAGGGAAGTAAAACCGTCGGTCCAATGTCAATTGTGGCATGTAAAAGATCCCTGGAAGCTATTTGGGATATTTTTTTGGGCAAAATATGTAGTCTCTTTCTCACCTACTCATATAAATTCAGTACGTAAAGAAATGGGAGATCAAATCCCTTTGAGGACTTGTCTATTACATATTTTAGCCTCAGGGCTGGTTGCATTCATTTCTTTGTATGAATGTAAAACTGCATTTAAAATGCTCCATTTCTATGGAAAAATATTGTTCATACTAATTAAATAGCTTTTAATGATATAATAATATTATTTTATGCTCCTGTGATTGCCTCACGGCTCTAAAGGCCTGAATTAGCACCCCTTTATCATTTATCCATGTAAATGAATGTTAAAATAATAAGTTGCTAGGGCATCCGGAAAATCTTAGTTATTGACGAGATTTTAACCATCGCAGTGTCATCATCAGCTTGTGACCAGGTTTTGCCATATAGTGCCTAACTAGCTACGTCACTTCATTGCAGAGAACGGACAATTTGGTCGTGTACGGTGGCCACGTGCCCAAAGCGAGTGTGTGGTATGAAGTACGTCACAACAATGGAGGAACGTGTTATAATGTTGACAAAATAAATGCGCTGGTGTGAGATCGGGATGTCCTTCAAGAGACTAGTTTCTTCGTATGATATGAACCATAGACGATACCGACTCCTTCAAACCTTTATTTGGCTGAGACACTTCTTTCTGTTAACATGTTTTACAGGTAGCTACAACAGTGTTATTCTCATATATCAAAGATAACTTCTTAGTAACATGTATTATAGGTATCAACTATATTTTGATTATTTAATATCGTAAATATTTTCCTAATATCTTACGCTAAAGTGTTTTTTTTAAATATACGATATCTTAATTATTTAGAAATTATAAAAAATATTTAATGATATTTTACAGGACATTGCAATATCAATATTTTGGCTCATAAGCATCTTATTATTAACATTTTATACCTTTAATCATATATGTATATGTTATAACATATATACATATAGGTTGTATATCCATACAACTTATCAATAATAAAATATTAATACAACTATGAAAGTATAATTTCTTTGGATATTAAGTATAATCTTTTTTAACATGTTTTACGATTAAAGTAACTAATGTTTCCTCAAGATCATATTTAACTTTATAATATACCCTAGCTTACAATATTATATTTTAATGATATATAAAAAATATTTAGTGCACACATTAAACATATAATTAATTAAAATTATTAATATTATTTTGTAATAGGCAAATAAAAAATAAATTATTTTGTTTGCATATATATTATAGTATTTTATAGTTTCATGTTGTTTGTTTGTTCGATAGAATTTGAAAGGGCTGTGTGGTAGAGCTGCAGAAGTTTAAAAATCTGCATTTTTTGTTAGCATAAAACCCAAAAGGGCAGTAAATCTAGGTAGAAAATCGTTTTTTCAACTTTGAATTTTTATATGTGTCCGTTTGTACGTTTTTGAGGAGGTCGATGAACTGGTAGATATTAGGCTGGTTATGGCAGAATGATTTGCTCCGTTTCAAGTGGTAACCTTAATATGCGTTAGTTATTCTAAGTTCGGTGTCATGCCAATCCCATATTTGAGGAGGGAAGTGAGCTTCACGTGACATATAATTATTAGTCAGATAGTCACAGAATTTAGTTATTTAATCATTTTTCAGCATAACTGCCATACATTCCATGAAAAAAAGCATCTGCTGTGGTTTCAAGTTTCAGATGAGGTAGAGAGAGAATCGCTCGGAGAAAGTGAACAGTTTCAGATTTTCCATTTCGACAAACAATACTTAAACCTAGGGATAAGAGCTATCAAAACCAGGCTTGCTGTATATAGAAATGGCATGCACTAATTTTTATTTCTGGAAACATTTCACAAACCGTAGTGTGTATTGCCTGTTCGAAGTCGATAACGAGTTCCATAGGTTGAACATTTACGCCGTTATTTTCACATATTCTTTTGATTGTTGAGAATTGTTAAGCTTAAGCTCTACCCTCTTTATTTGGCAATAAACAAAACAAAAAAGGAACATAATATCCTTTACTGAGTCCTAAAGGGGTGAAAAGTTGGTAGAAATCATTCGCATATTATTCGAAAGTTCCATCTCTTAAAACCACGTCACTCTCATATATAAATTTGAGGTTTGTTTCACACGAAAAACTATTATGTGAGCGTTTGAATCATTTAGAACAAGGAATTTTGGTTTCTGTTAGTTTGAGTGGAAATAGCGTTTAGGGCTGAGTGAACGTCATATTGGCTAGTAGGAATAGGAGGCACGTTGTTAAGGTTTATCCTCAGCAATTAAATATCATTAGTAGTTAAATCAGTTTCATCATTATGTCCGTCCAGCTATGCATGAATTAATTTGGAGGGCTTCTCACTCTCGAATTTAAATATAAGAAATGTACGTTTGATGGATTTACATACAATTTCTCTCAAAAAATCGGTGGTGGATCTTGGTTGTGGACCAATAACTTTCGAAGAAGTTGACGGTGTCATCCTTTCCAAGGGTATACATTTTACTTTTACAGGTGCCACTTACGTAACACAATTTTTTCATTCCCGTCTTTGCCATGTGTTTTAACTTATACTACAACCCAACCACACTTAACAGGTCTTTTCCGCTCTTGGTGATCTTTTATCTTTTTCATTTCACGATTACTCGATGTTGGGTAAGGTTCTATTTCGATATCTTTAGTGGTATGTATTGACCTGATCTTGAATGATCTTTTGTGTTAATACGTGTATGTGTCTGTTTACTTTTGATTGTTTACACCGGATGTTTGTCAATCAGTGCCCCAATTTACTTGTCTCGCTTCACATTGGTGCCCCAACTTACTTACCTATCTCAATTGTTGATTGCTAAATATCCATCCGTGGCCCAACTTATCTAAATCTTCTTGATTAAGGTTCGGATAGGTTTAAGTGGAAACAGAGGGATAGCAAGAATTGTTGGAATGGGGATTACTTTTTAGTTTGAAGTATTGAGGTAGTTTTCTTATTGTGTTAATGAGGGATTGTTTCTAAAAATTGGTATGCTTATTTAAAATATTGTTGTTGTTCAGAATGCCTGTTTGAATATGTAGTCAGGTTTACTTTCTTTTCACATCCACACAGAAAAAGGCAAAATAGCCAGTTTCTTTCTATGAATGTGTTTGGGTTTTAATGGGTAATACCAGATCTTAAATTTCGGAACCTATTTTTTTTTGCACATGTATATTGTGAGTTTGATGCTGTAGGGCTTTAACCATGTTAATTCAAGAAATGTTGATTTCTGGGACTTGCTCATTCCAATCTTACCCCAAGCTCCTTTTATCCTAAGAAATACCAGAGCTAAGCAATTTTGTGAATAGGGTTAAGAAGATACAGTATTTATAGGGATTCGTTTATAGTAATGATTGATAGTAATTCGGGTCAGGAATAGAAATAATGTTATTGTTATTATTTTACCAACAATTTGTAAATCAATTGAAACGACCGAATGAAATGCATGTAGCATGTTTCCAGTAGAGTGACTCCTCCATACACCAACATTCCTAAGCTAAGCAATTATTAAAAAACCGAACATAATTTAATTTTCCTAGGAAGATTCCTTTAGAAAATATACAAAAGAATTCTGATTCATAACAAACATTGATAATAATTTTAAAATAATACCATCAGTGTTATTTTATAAATTTTGGTTTTATATATATCATGAACGCTGTAGATCACAACATTTGATGTGTAGAAATGTGAAAATAAATTTTAAAATATTTTATACTTTAATGTAAGATTCTTGTAGAACTCTTATTGAGCTGTGTTAAGTGGCTAACTCGATTTAAAACTGACAGTATTTATTTTAATGTTGTTTTGGTTTTCCAGGTTTTGCTTATGTCACCCCTGAGAAAACCATGAAGGCGAAAAATTCAGGAAGTTTTACTAATTATATCCTAATGCCCGTAACACCCCCATCAGGTGTTTATAAACCATCGGGCATCATTGAAACACCAAACATCAATACTTCTGAGTCTCACGGTGTTTCCAGGATCATCAAAGAGGCCCTCCGGGAGCGGCAACAGTTGCCAGGTAGGCAACACTACAAGTGTGACGTCATATCGCTTCTAAAACAGCCTATCACTCTTCTTGAGAAGAAAAACCTGGTATATTAAGTGGGAGGTGTAAGGGACGCGAGAAAATACAAGTAATTTTGCAGTTTTTATAGCAAAACTCTTTTGTCCAAAATGAATATAACATTGTTTCAGTAAAAAAAATAAAGTTCAATTTTCTTCACGTGGTGATATCAACAGATATTGAATATCTCTCATGAGAATAGTGGCATTAGATGACAAACCTTTTTAAATGAAGAGAAAGGTATGTCTTTAAATTCCAGGACACACTTAATTGATATTTAACAAATGGTGAGATCAACATGTGAAGATAAATTAACTCTTATGTTTATACTAAAGCAATATTTGATTTATTTTGAGAAAAAAAGGTTTGGATTAGAAAACTGCAAAAACACTAACCTTATCTCGCGTCTCCCTCATCTTCACCGTCAAGTTGGAGTGTAGGTAACACGATTTGACGCAAATGGTTTAAATTTCTTTACATGGTGACCTTAAAGGTTTTTGAATATATTCTGGTGTCCTTAAATTTAATTACGACTTTTTATATTTATTTAAAATGTTTGTCGCCTAATGCTGCTATACTCATGATAGATATTCAACAACTATTGATACAACCATGTGTAGACAATTAAACTCAAATATTTCTACAGGAGCAATATTTTATTTATTTTGAACACACATTGACTTGTTTTAAAAACTACAAAATCATTGACCTTGATTCGCATTCCGTACACTCCTACCTTAAAAGTAAGGAATATATATATAGCCAAAATTACAAATCAAGCACTTATCTGGAATTCAATTTCGAGGGGGCGTGAAAGAGTGGAGATATAGGCAGTGCATTAATGTATACCATTCAAAATGTAGATGTTGTATAGTTTTTTTAGCACTACTTCTAGGCATAATTATATACTAATTATTACAATGAGTCAGGTATGAGAAAGTTTGACTGTATAGGAAGTTTACCCACATTTTCGTGGAAGAAGAGTGGAAAACCATTTTATTAACTCCACCCTCTGTACCCCCGACTGGGATTATAAAACCAATCCCCCCATTATCGACGATTCAGTCCATCAAGAAAGAGAAGCAGTAGACTTTGTGTAGTATAATTTATAGTTTAATTTTCTTAGTTACAAACTAACGTAGGCCTAATTCAAAATACTAGGAAATACAACCAAATATAGTAGTCCAGGTAAGATAGTTTTTTTTCTTAAAATAAATTTGCCATCCACTTTCTCAACGTGATAATTAGGAGAAAAATCGTAAACATTGAATGTGTATAATTTTTACTAAATTGGCTTGTAGCTTTAAGGTTAAATAAAATTCATAAAAGTGCTGAAAATTGATATTTTCACTTTTAAGGTGTGAATTAAAAAAATATCCCGTGATAGCGCTTAAAAGACAAAAAAAATGAGCCTTTGTCAATTTAAATAGGTTCACAACTTTTTTCACTAAAAAATCAAAACCACGAAAAATGTCCATTTTTACATTTGATTACAGGGGTTTTAACTGTCGTAGGAACTTATTTTGAGAGTTAAATTGTAGCGTTTGTTAGTGCCTACTTACAATAAAAATTTCGTGCAAAAATAATGATAAACTTTTGCGGAAATCGTGAGTATGTAAAAATATATGTTCCCGAAAAACTGCTTGGAAGTGGCCGATAATGGTCGTAGAGTAATTTTCCAAAGCGCTATTGGTTCACGAAGTGTTTATCTACAATCCCCATATAATGAAATGTAAGCAGGGTCCGATTTAATAACCTAAAAACCATGTTTGAAAACCGAGGTGTTTATTACTTCGGGCGCTCGGGCGTGCTAGTGGAGAAGTGGCAACGTGGTGGGGGAAACTTCTCTGGCTGCCGAGCTTCGAGCGTTTGAAAGTGGGGTATCTCGCCGAAATATTAATAGTTGGCATATTATTGACGCATAAGAAGAAAATGCGGAATGGCTGTTTTTGACGCTTCACAATAGTATGATATTATTTCTCATATTTTATTTTTAATCGAAATATTGATAATGTCTCAGTGTTTTGGGAACATAAATACCATATAAGTTAATAAAAAATATTTTTACAATTTTTTTTGTATTGTTATTGTGATTATTTTCATAATTCTTATCTAGTGCTAACGGGCTCCATAAACATTTCTTACGAAGTTATGATGGTAGATGAAGAAGACTAGATAAATATTTTGAGTATCAAATTTGATTTTTTTACTATTATGATTATTATTATTATTATTATTATAGTATAAAATTATTTTTAAAAATATAATTAATGTTTAGTAATCAAAATCTCATGTTTTTGAAGGCACGCGATAGCTTTCCAATGCTCGAAGCTCGGTCGCCAGAGAGGCTTCCTCCACCACGTTACCACTTCTCCGCTCGCAACAAACACCCTGGTTTTCGGACGCGTTTTTTAGGTACTAAATCAGACCCTGCTTATATTTCATTACATAAAGATTGTAGATAAACTTTTCGCGAACAAATAACGCTTTGAAAAACTACTTTATGACCATTATCGGCCGTTTCCAAGCAGTTTTTTGGAACCACCCGTTTTTACATACTTGTGATTTACGCAAATATGTTTGATTAATTTTGCACGAAATATTTATTGAATGTAGGCACCAACACGAACTACAATTTATGCCCCAAAATAAGTTCCTTTGACAATTACAACCCCTGTAATTAAATCTAAACAATGGACATTTTTCGTGGTTTTGATTTTTTATTGAACAAAGTTGTGTACCGATTTCAATATACCAAGGCACAATTTTTTCGTCTTTTTAAACGATATCACGAGCTGCTCTTTTTTTCAAAAAATAAATAAATTATAACTTAAAAGTGAAAAACCAGGTGTCAGCACTTTTATGAAATTTGTTAAAGTTAAAGCTAAAAGCCAATTTAGTCCAAAGTATATACATTAAATCTCTACAATTTGTCTCCTAACTGCCACTTTGAGAAAGTAGATGGTTAATTTACTTTAAGAAATGCATGTTTTCCCGCTATCTTACCTAGATTATAGAGCTGGCATAGAAAGACGGAAAAACTTAGCTATATACATGTGTATATTCTTTATTTTTAGATTACCGAGCACTGGATTTCTGGTTAGAAGCGGTATCGCCGATATTAAAAGGGCCAATAAACTCAGCGAATAAGACAAACAATTATATCGATAACTCAGAAGTCATCATACGCCCTAGCCCCATGTCTAAAAATATATTTTTAAAACTATTAGATATGTGTGAAAGCCCATCTTCAAACATTCTAGGCCAAGAAAAAGATTATCCAAACGAGAATTTTTTTATATTTTGCTCGAAGCCTGAAATGGAGATAAGGCTATCACACAATAAATTAAGTAATCATAATAAATTACCAACATTTAAGGGTGATGATGCTAGACATAATTACATAACAGCAGAAGCCCAAAGAATTGGCTATCAATATATCATATCTACAGAACCTCCATATTTGAAGTTAAATGAAGAAAACTCTAAAGTATCTTCAAAATTTATTACTCAACAAATAATACATAGTATTGACACTAAATTAGGATCAGTGATATCCACAATTAAAGAGCATCCCCAACAAGTAAATAAAAAAAAACTTGTTGATATGAATGGAATTAAAATAAATCTTGAAAGCGATATCTCTAATGATAATCACACTACAATATTAATTGATTCCCTTGAAAATAATTCAAAAGCTAATGGCACGATGATTAATAATGAAATATTTACATATTCTCCAAATAAAGAAATGTTAAATAACAATGAAATAACCACTCAATCACCAAATGAAGACCACTCAATCGCTAATGCTTTTATGGTAGACAACAAAACTTCTATAAAAGATCCAAATGAAGAACACTCAATATCTACAGGTATGGTGATGGGCAATGAAACATTAACAAAAGTCCCAAATAGAGTACACTCAACCACTAATGATATGATAATATACAGTGAATCATCACAGCACGCCCCAAATGAAGAACACGCAAGAGTTGGTGTAATGATAGCCAATGAAACCTCTACAAAAGCCCCAAATGAAGTACTTTCAATAGCTAATGAATCCTCTACGCAAGCCCCAAATGAAAAACACGCAAGAGTTGCTATTATGACGGGCAATGAAACCTTTACAAAATCCTCAAATGAGGTACATTCAACAGTTAATGATATGATTAAGGACAGTGAATACTCTAAACAAACCCCGAATGAAGAACACACAATAGTTGGCGTTATGATGGCAAATGAAACCTCTACACAAGCCCCAAATGAGGTACACTCAACTGCTAATGATTTGATGATGGACAGTGAGTCCTCTACACATGTCCCAAATGAAGAACATGCTAGAATTAGTATTATAATGGGCAATGAAACCTCTACAGAATCCCAAAATGAGAAACACGCAATAACTGGCATGTTGATGGACAATGAAATCCCTACACTAGCTTTAAATAAAGATCGTGCAAGAATTGGTATTATAATGGGCAAAGAAAGCTCTATAAAAGCCCAAAATGAGGTAAACTCAACAGCTAATGATATGATGATGGACAGTGACTCCTCTACACAAGCCCTAAATGAAGAAAAGGCAAGAGGTACTATTATGATAGGAAAGGAAACATCAACACAAGTTCTAAATGAAGTTTCCTCAACTGCTAATGATTTGATGATCGATAGTGAATCTTCTACACATGTCCCAAATGAAGAACATGCTAGAGGTAGTATTATGATGGGCAATGAAACCTCTACAGAATCCCAAAATGAGAAACACGCAATAACTGGCATGTTCATGGACAATGAAACCTCTACACAAGCTTCAAGTGAAGATCATGCAAGAATTGGTATTATAATGGGCAAAGAAAGCTCTATAAAAGCCTCAAATGAAGTAAACTCAACAGCTAATGATATGATTAAGGACAGTGAGTACTCTAAACAAACCCCGAATGAAGAACACACAATAGCTGGCGTTATGATGGTCAATGAAACCTCTACACAAGCCCCAAATGAGGTACACTCAACTGCTAATGATTTTATGATCGATAGTGAAACCTCTACACATGTCTCAAATGAAGAACATGCTAGAGGTAGTATTATGATGAGAAATGAAACCTCTACAGAATCCCAAAATGAGGAACACGCAATAACTGGCATGTTGATGGACAATGAAACCTATACACAAGCTTCAAATGAAGATCATGCAAGAATTGGTATTATAATGGGCAAAGAAATCTCTATAAAAGCCTCAAATGAAGTAAACTCAACAGCTAATGATATGATGATGGACAATGACTCCACTACACAAGCCCTAAATGAAGAAAAGGCAAGCGTTGCTATTATGATAGGAAATGAAACATATACACAAGTTCCAAATGAGATTCCCTCAACTGCTAATGATTTGATGATCGATAGTGAATCCTCTAAACATGTCTCAAATGAAGAACATGCAAGAGGTGGTATTATGATGGGCAATAAAACTTCTACACAAGCCTCAAATGAAGACCACTCAACCGATAATGGATTGATAATGGATAAGGAAACCTCTACAAAATCCCAACTTAACGAACACTCAAGATCTGGTATCATGATGGGTACAGAATCATTTTCACAAGCTACAAATAAAGAAAACTCAACAGATAATGGTATGATGATGGAAAATGAAACCTATAAAAGGTCCCAAAATGAAAAACACCCAAGAACGGGTAGGATGATGGATAGTGAATCCTCTATAAAAGCCTCAAATGGAGAACATGCAAGAGTCGGTATGACTATGGGGAATGAAAACTCTACAAAAGACCCTAATGAAGTACATTCATTGGCGAATGATATTATGGTGGACAGTGAATTCTCCAAAGAGGCCCCAAATGAAGAACACGCAAGAGTTGGTATAGTAATGAACAATGAAACTTTCATACAATCCCCAAATAAAGAACCCGTAACAGTTGTTATGATAATGAACAATGAATCTTCTTCACAATTCTCAAATGAAGAAAACTCTACAGATAATAGTATGACGATGGAAAATGACACCTCTAAAGACTCCCAAAATGAAGAACACCCAAGAATTGGTACGATGATGGACAATGAATCCTCTACACAAGACCCAAATGAAGAACAAGTAAGAGTTGCTATTATGATGGGCAATGAAAACTCTACAGAAGCACCGAATGAAAATCTTGCAAAAGTTGGTACAATAATGAACAATGAAACCTCTATACAAAAACTAAATGAGGAACATGCAAGAGTTGCTGTGATTATGGGCAATGAAACCTCTACACAAACCTCAAATGAAGAGCACGCAAAATTTGGTACAATTATTAACAATGAAACCTCTACACACGCCCTAAATGAAGAGCACGCAAGAGTTGGTATTATGGTGATCAATGAAACATCTATACAAAACCCAAATGAAGAACACGCAAGAGTAGGTATGATGGGCAATGAAACATTAACAAAAGCCCCAAATGAATTAGATTCAACAGCTAATGATATGATGATTGACAGTGAAACCTCTATAAAATTCCAAAATAAAGAACACCGAAGTAATGGTATAATGATGTACAATGACACTTCTACACAAGCCCCAGATATAGAACAATCAACAGCTAATGGTATGATGATGGTCAGTGAATCATCTAAACAAGTCCCAATTGACAAACATGCACGAGTTAGTATGATGCGATATAATAAAACCGCTACACAATCCCCAAATGAATTATACTCCAAAACTAATGAGTTTATGATAGACAGTGAAGCCTCCACGCAATACACAAATTTAGAACACCCAACAGCTAGTGGTATAATGATGAACAATGAATCCTCCATCAAGGCCCAAAATAAAGAATCCTCAAGAGTTGGTGTCATGGTAGACAAAAAAACCTCTAAAAAAAGACCA
Source organism: Timema californicum (assembly GCA_902141385.1). Lineage (NCBI taxonomy): Eukaryota > Metazoa > Arthropoda > Insecta > Phasmatodea > Timematidae > Timema > Timema californicum. The sequence continues at coordinate 137,951 of CABFOW010000313.1, forward strand.
AATGAAGAAAACCCAACAGTTAGTGGTATGATGATAGAAAATGAATATTCCACACAATCCCCAAATGAAGAAAACCCAAAAGTTAAAAAGATGATTATGGACAATGAATCATCCTTACAATCGCCAAATGAAGAACAACAAACATTTAATGGTATGATGATGGAAAATGAGTCTTTTACAAAATCCTCAAATAAAAAACACTCAATAATTAATGGTATGATGATGGATGGTGAATCATACACACAATCTTCAAATCAAGAACACCCTACAGTTAATGGTATGATAATGAACAAAGAAACATCCACACAAGCCCCAAATGAAAGTCACCCAATAGTTAACCAGATGGTAATAAATAATGAAACCTCTACAGAATCTCTTTATCTGGTACCAAATAAAGATAATTCAACCATTTTTGAATTACAAATTACAAGTGAAAGTACGAACCAAACCATGGAAAATGAAAGAAAAAGTGAGATCATTAAGGTAACTGAAGGAGTTAGTAATAAGCCCTTAGATTCATTTAATGTTAAAAATCAATTAGAAAATTCAAAAATTTTAAAAGCCTTAGATCCAATTAAGAAAGATGTTGAGATATTAGGTGGGGATTTGAATAATTTAGTATCATCTTCCTTGAATAGTATGTATAATAAAACAAAAGATATTTTAAATATACCCACTGGTAATCTTACTATTTCATTAGACGACACTGATCACGGCCCAGAGCTTAGTGTTGTGGTAGAACAAGTATCAAAATCTAATCAGTCGTTTGATTACTCAACTTTTAAAGATCCACGCATGGATCATAATTTAATCCTCGAATCGAATTCGCAGTACTCGAGGGAAACTCCAATGGAAACAAAGGACAGTATAAAGCTGATGCCTTCTATTAGTTCTAATAACGCCTATCTGCAAATGGAAAGTAAATCAATAGTACCAGAAGTTTTTCCACAAAATGATTTCGGAGAGCAGCCATCATTGCTAATAAATGATACGCGTTTTGATATAAATATATCTACAAGCAGAAGTCCTCTCCATACTCACACAAAACAATTGTTAGATAAACACATGCTATTTGGATCACACGTGAGTTCTTATAACAGACGTCCAAAATTAATACTGAGACAACACATAGGGTATAGACGCCCGTCAATTCATAAGATTAAGCCTACTAGCTCAAAAAAGAATTTTAAACGTCATCCTAGTGGACGAAGAATGTATTCAAAAATGTATAATCATTGGCCTCATATTTATCTGGATCAGTATTTTTACACACCTTTAAGACGACATTATAGATCAGATAAATTTGTTAAAAATTTGTCTCTGGATCAACTGGTACCTCCAGTTGTTTATAGCAAGAACGACATGGACCATTTTCCACCATTTCCCACTAAGCCCTCTAGTCAACCTCAAGCACTACTTCTACCCGCGGAAAATATACAATGATCTAAAAGGAAACAATGTGCATTTTGGTATAAATTATATTAAATGCATGATATTTCATCACGATACGAACAAATAAAACGTTTATAAATTGTTCTGACATTATAAAAAGATATTTACCTTATAAATAATAAATAGGGCGAGTATATGTATTACATACTATGTTTGTTAAGAATATTAAACCTATTCTATTGCTTAATTTCGTGGTAAAATATATTTTATAGTATTTTTGTAATGTATAGAATCAACACTAAATTACAATACAGTGTTTCACGTAGACACTACTTAATGAAATCATGTTGCTAAACATACATTTATCTTAGGTTACTTATAAGAACTAATCAAATAAAGTAGTCTAGAGTATTTATTGCAGAAAACCATAAAATAAGTTTTTAGGTCCCCTTGTATTAAATGTTTGAGTTCAATAAACTATTGTACAAACATATGGTAATTTCTTCTTAAACATTTTTTTCCCCTGTTTGCGTAAATATGTATCTTTTATCATTATTGATATCAAAGGATTTGACCAGAGCCTAATAGTTTATGTAGCTGCTATTTTGAATATTTACTTTTCTATGGCTTGATCCTTGCAAATTTCGATTAGGGCAAAAAGTATATACAAACCATCCCATTGTATAAATTGTTCCAAGTACTTAGTATTAAATAGCAGCTTCCTTCTATGGATAGTATTTAGGAAAGAAATGATATAAATTAAAATGTAAAGTTCTAACCAAGTGTTAGGTATGTAAAAGTTAGTAGGATAATTCGAGTTCATAATTATTTTCATTTAAAATTAATTAATAACTTGTGCTTTAATTAATGCTTGAGTGAAAATACCAGAAAATATATTTATATACAAATTGGAAAGTATCTCAATTCATCTCCCATAATTTTTACTTGATTCATTTAAAAGAATGCGCGTGTGAAAAATGTATAATATGTATAAATAATTTGATTAATAATGATAGCCAGATTTAAACTCCTTAAACCCCTTGGGGGAGATATGCTAAATAACAAATATACATTCCATAAACCAATCGAATGATTCAATTAAGTTATTTAATATAAAATTCAAACATATATTTTAAAACATGTTAATCCATGCTTCTTCGATGTTGTTTGAATAAATCGACCTACAAAAGTTACAAATTTAGTTTAATACAGTGGAACCTGGATAATTCGAACTTGAAGAGAGCAGGAAAAAATTTGAATTATCCAAAAATTCGAATTAATTAATTTTCTTAGAAGGAGTTGAAAAGGAACATAGTTAAGTTTTAAAAAAGGCTCAAAAATTTATTTAACGTAGTTGGACATAAACTTTTCACGATTTCTTTAAAAAGTCAGAGATTTTAATCTGTTTTCCTGATTTAAGTTTCCCAGTCACAGTGTATGATTCTAATTGATTTATTAAATGGAAAATTGAATCACACTCATTGTTGCGACTTTCGAAAAAACTCCCGAGTTCTTGAATATGGTCCATGGCTTCTGTCCCACTCGGGAAAGGCCTTTCCTGAACTACTGAAGAATTGTCCTCTTCATCACCAGATGCTCCATCCTCAGCCTGGATGTTATTGTTGAGAACTTCGGTGACAATGTACACATCAGTAACTTCACCACACACACTGTTACATCTTCAACCATGCTGACGAGGTCCCCATAAGAGATAGCAGCATAAGGAGTAACTTCCTCTCAGTGGTCAATAGCTGGCGCAGCTTCAGTCACAGTTTCCCCATCATTTTATTTCTTGATAAAGTCAGATTTTTTAAAACTGTTCTTAATGGTCTACATTTTTCCTTGGTCCCACGCTTGCTTACACATTATTGAGGCTTGAAGAATGTCAAGTGAAATTTCCTGAGTAGACAAATCTCCAGAAATAAAATTTTCAACCAACAATCGTCTGTATACATTTTTAGGTTCTTAAGTATTCCTTGGTCTATAGGTTGAATAAGCGATGTCATATTTGGTGGGAAAAATTAACCTTTACATATTCCAAAAGTTGAACTGAACTCTGTTTTGAGCAGTGTAATTATCAATGAATAAAAGGATTGTCTGATTTTGTTTGCCAAACTGTTGTAACGATGTTACAAAAAGAAGAACAACTAACTCAATCAAATGGGAGTACACTCACCATCTACCTTGCTGAACGTAAACATTGGAGCACAATTGCCATGACATCCTCTCCATTCAACTCAATCCCACGGACTAAATTGAGATACCACCCAATGATTCGCTCGTGATAGAAGCCCCACCCATAAACAAAGTGAGACAACAACTTGACCAGTGTAGTTTCCGGTTCATCCGCCTGGATGGTTCTCAGATTTTCTTGCAGCTCCTAGAGTCACTGCTATCCCTCCTAAGTGCTGCTTGTCTCCCCTCTTCCACTCCATTTTCTCCCTCCCTCTTTCCTTCTCTTTGTGGGTATGTCTGGTATTTGTGTCTACTATATATTGCGATGTATCTTTTACATGGTTACTCATTGTATCACTGACTTACTGCACTGTATTAAGCTTAGACTTATTTACATTATTCTAAATTCTGTTTCGGCTTAGAATGGGGAAATCTTTTCTAAATTATTGGTTTTGGCGGATTAAATTTGATTGTTAATTTTAGGATGGGTTCCTTTGGGCTGTGGCCGTGGAATATATCTCTAGCCACGATTTATTATGGTTTGATTGTTTGGGGAACCAAATCTATGTTCATGGGTGAACTTTGTTTTCTCGTCGACAGTCGGCCAATTTAGAGTCACGCTCTTACAGCCTTTGTTATATCGTTTGCAACTTGTGCAGAGGGATATTTTTATGGGAGGCCAACTTTGGCTGCAATCTTTATGCTTTATTACATTGGGAACTTGACTTGTTGTACGTAACTATGGCTACCTTCGTCGCTTTAAGTGGTACAAAGGGAGATGGCTATTGTAAATTTGTATAGGGTTTGGTAGTAGTCTATCTCTTTGGGCGCAATACCTAGACGGGGTGCCTAGTCTTAACTCAAACTTTGTTTATTATAAGATACAGGCTATCTTGGTTGGGGTTGTAAGACATAATATTTTGGTCATATTGTATTTCTCACGGCTCTTGTGCGCCGTTTGTAAGGGCCTTAGCTCAGGACGCTGGCAAGCTTTTATAAACTCATAATTTACGTTAGGGACATTACGTCGTTATTGGCAGGCTCAGTGGATATTATGGTATTTACGTTAGTGTGCTCTGGAAAATATATTTATATATATATTTATAATTGTAATGTTTTGGTGTTTTATTAATTTCCTCAATTTTTAGTTACCCTGTAGCATTGTATATTGGCACCGTGTCGTAATTTATCATAGCCATAGGTAGCTGGGTGACTTATATGTGTTTGTAGGGACGCCATGTTCAATATTAAAGTCCTTAATTTAGAGTCAAATACATTTTATTGGGACGATGTGTTTACATAAAATTGCTCACGTTAAACCTTAGTCTATTTTCGCTTTAAAGATGAGAATATGTCTGTCTTAAAGTCTTCCACTTTATACCAAGGGAAAATATATTTACATCGAAGTCTTCAACTTCAAGCTCTTGTTTTGTTTTAATATTTATTGGACGTTATGTTTATATTAATGTTTCTTATTCGGGAACTTCTGTCATCTTAAATATCTTATAAAATATTACGTTTAACTTCGAGCTTCAACTCTACAAACTAAACAATATTACTTCATTTGAAATTATATTTATTTATTATCAATTTTTTATACAAATAAAACAAATACTGATATTCTCTTTTAACTCCTTGACTTTTTATCCCGCTTTCTGGTTAGCTAAGGTAGTTACACTGTTTGTCTATTTTTAAAAGAAATTTTTCAAACAGATCACCTGTCCTCCATGCTTTTCTATTTGACTCATATTCAACTGGCTTCAATTTTACATTTTTGAAGCAATATGGGTTAGCCAATTTTCCAATTATTAACAACTTCAGCTTTTCAGAACCATTCATATTTACTCCAACAAACAGTTATGTTCGATCTTCACTAAACTTTCCCCCACTGCACCGTTCACCTTGAAATTCAAGAGTTTTGTCACTTATAAACAAGTCCTGTCTAATCAACGTTAAAATTATTTTTTCGGTTATATGTCCTGGATAATTAATTTCAAGTTTTCCTGCCAATTATCGGGTGAACGCACATCAACAGCACCACTTTCACCACACACAGCGTTTAAAAAAATTCCGTTTCGTAGTTTAAATTTATCTAACATTCCCGTACTTGCTTTGAAGTTTGTTATTCCTAATTCAGATGCGAAATGGTCATCCTTTGCTCAAAAAGGGCCACTCACTGGGAATTTAATGTCTCGTACTTGTTTGAACCACTTCAGTACACAGTTGTTCACATATCGGTTTCCCGGTCCTCTTTATCTTTTCCTATCTTGTCCACTATCATTTTCATTGCTTATTAATTTTTTTTTTATGTTTTTCAAAAATGTTGAAGGTGTATTAGGGGGAACTCCGAACGCCTTTGCAATTTCTGATTTCTTTTTTAAGTCCCTTATCCATTTCCTTTATCACCACTACTTTTTCGGCCCAAGCTAATGATTTATAGGGCTGTGGCTTGTACAGTAACATCACTACACACACACATACACACACACACACTACTGTACAGTATGTACTAGACAAAACTAAAACTAAACAACAAATCAAAATAAATTCGCAGGTCACAAGAATATCGCTACAACTGAATCACTAAGAAGAGCACACGTAACCCCTAATGAGGTTCGATCTTGACTAACGGAGCACAAAACTGTACGTGTAAACAAAGACTTATGGGTGAGCAGGGTAGAGGGAGAGGCGTGAAGAAGGGCACTGGCTGCATTCCAACATCACCTCCCCTGTTTCCAAAAATAGAACAACACGGCGCCCAACTAGAAGTAGGAAAACAATACTGCACAGTAAATTACAACTTATGATAAGTTTGAACTAACCAAAATAAAATTATAATCAACCATGATTTTAACAAAATTCACGAGACCAGGTGAAAAATTTGAAATAAAGACGATTTCGAATTATGGAAGTTCGAATTAGTTAGGTTCCACTGTATTACGATAGGTAACATTTAACTACTAAAAAGCTAATCTAATTATAGCTACAGTTAAACACTAGATCACGACGGAAGAAAATCAAAGACAAATGTTATTAATAAGTCTCACTACCCTATTTTGGTGGGGGCGTAAATGGTCAGGATGTGTTGTGACCGAGGATGATTGTGTGGGTTCGTAAATGACGTTTACTTGGGTTTTATAGTTTTTTTATATTGTACTTGTATGTTATATTACAAAATGCTATGTTTATGAGAGACATTAAAAGGATATGAAAAAACCTATTAGATTTACTAAGAAGAAGAAGAAGCTCATGACAGAACGAAGTATACAAGGAATTCTTAACCAATGGCCTAACGGACCTCTAGGTGATCCTACACTGTTTACAGACTCCGGTACTCTGGGTTCAACGACAGGCTTCCAATATACGTACTGATGAGCCAGCGTCCTAACACGCGTAGCCCCAAAAAAGGGCAAAGTGACCCCTTATACCCGATTGTTATTATTCAGCCCTGTTAGCTTGGATTCTCTGGCTTCTAGGCTGTTTTACCGTGAGGAATGCTGTCACTCTGCTTATGTTATAACGTATATGTTCTATTTGTTTACAGGATAATTACAACACCTTGCAAAAATAGTTTTGTCATTCACAATCCAGAACACAGCAAGTGTAAACCCAACAAACGACTCGATTTAGGTTGTGTCGATAACATAGGCATAATTTGTTTAGTAATGGTTTATGTTTAGAAACTTCCTTTTCTCAATCAACAATTCGTAGGTATGCCTTCAGAATTGAAAAAAAAAACTCAATTAATATTTGTTGGTTTGTATGTGTAGCCTACATATGTGTATTACTTATATCACTAGCCACCTGGGATGACGACATATTTCATATTTTCTTCTCCCGCCCAACACATACTTCTTCCCATTCAGGCAAGCTATAAACCATTTGAACTACACTAATAAGGTAGAGATGAGGTAGCTAGCTATTACATAGGGAAACATTTGCCGTAATTAGATGGAGGTAGACGTGGAACCCACCTAGGATAACCACAGTCAATATACTGAGATTTGAGTCCTGTCCCCTCAGTCACCAGCAATCTAGACTAGGTGAGACACAGACACCCTTAGCCATTTAATAAATGATGGCGGTAACTATTTATATTGTATCAAATTTAAAACAAAATAAATGCACATATATGTTGCCAAAAAATCCTTAGCTCTTGTTACTTAAAATATCTCAATTGCATCACAAATGTCCAGATAGAAGCCGTACCTCTATTGTGAAGTGTTCAAATAATTATTCAGAATTAAAAATAAAACCTATCATAACGATAGATGACTAAACGAGAGAAAAAGAGAGGAATCTCTCACTCTAAAAATGATGGAATTAAGGTTTACAAATTTGATTGATTAATAAATACAGCTCTGCATACACTTATATGTTATCAAATTAGTGTAATCTTTTAAATTTCGAAACACAAAATTTTGTAAATGCTTAATATATTACCTAAAAATCACTTCCCACAGCCAAGGGCCATAAAGAGTTGTTTTATTACATTAGTTTTCTACAACTGCAAAAACTTCGGACGAAAATTTAAAAGCCGATCTCACCCCATGTATAACTTGGAACTGAGGCAAGAGTTAAAGCTAAAACTAGGTCTCAAATCGTAGGGCAGTAGGGTAGACTGAAACTTTCATAAGAAAACAATGGATTTAAGTGAGATTATTTTGTTATATTTCATATATACGTAATAATTGAAAAAAAAATGTTTTAAAATTAAATACCCCAAATACATTTCTCTGATTCCAACTTTGCTGTGTCCAGGTGAAGAATGCAGAACATCACACCTAGGTGAATTTTATGGTTAGAAAGTGACAGTTTATATTATAATATTCCAGTTGATTATCCGTTAAATGGACTCCAAACGGCACCACCTGTTTCAAGATAAATATCCTCACATTGGTGTATTTTAAATAGGAATTGAATGTTCGTAAAGTTTTAAACTAATTGAAACACCTTCATTCATCTTATAATTTTATATCATGATCCTGTTAAAAAGACACTTTATTTATTTGATAACTGTGATATATGTTGTCAACCAAATATTTTGTCTCGGTATTGACACATTTCACGTGAATGTCACTGAAAATGAGATAATTTTATATTTTCAAGATATTTAAAATTTACAGTATTGAAAATTTAATTTATCCTGATTGAATCTATTGGAAATTTAGGAGGAAATTATTCTTGAAATTTTTGAGAAAATATTAAAAGAGATTAAGAATTCTCGATTTTCAACTAATTTATTTATTTCGCCTGGGAAAAGGTTTCTATACTATATGCTCCACAGGACTGTCTGGCAGGTTTGCAAGAATACATGAGAAAGGGGATGTATGGGAAACGATAAACGGTCGATGTTTTTGCAATTTATACTCTAAAACTTTTTTTTTTGTCAAAATAAATCAAATATTGAATTTGTATGGACTTCGAATTAAATTTTCTTCACATATTTAGATCAACTTTTCTTGAATATCTGTTAAGGATGTATTGGAATTGAATGACAACCTTTTAACTTTCATTTAAAAGGTTTGTTATCTAATGCCGCTATGCTTGTGACATATATTCAACAACAGTTGATATCACGATGTGAATAAAATTAGACTATATTTGTAATCAAAAAGTTTCTTTATTTTGACCAGAAAAAATGTTGCTATAAAAACTAATCAAATACTGGTATTTTCTTGCGTTCCCTAAATCCCCACATTAACGAAAAACAAGATCTAGAATATAGCTTACATTGTTATCAGCAAAGTTTTTATTTGATGGGTTGAATAATATATAGTTTGTAAGCGTTACAAGTGATTATAGGAAATCAGTAGGTATACAGTACTGTACACAGCAGTGTATGGCGGATTAACATATAGAAAATATGTAGGTATTACAAGTAAATACGACATACAATACTTTGCGAAGAACTATGAGTCGGGTTGATTAGTAGCAATCTTAGAGGTGTCTCTAGGAATGTAATACGGCAAATAGTAAAATCGATAAATTGAAGGAAATGAATAATTACAATATTAAAGTATTAACAAATATAGTCTACAAATACGCAACGATGGTGACACATTCAACCACCAAGGTAGTAAGTCATAGATAAAAAAAACTTAAATATCAAAATATGTAGTTTGATTTCACTTCTAAGTAAATGGTCTGCTGGAACACAACTTGTAGAAATGATTAACCTCCCAAAAATCCTGTTCATAGTAATATATATATATATATTACTATGAACAGAATTTTTGGGAGGTTAATCATTTCTACAAGTGGTCTGCTGGAACACAACTTGTAGAAATGATTAACCTCCCAAAAATTCTGTTCATAGTAATATATATATAATATATATAAATATATATATAATATCAAAATATGTAGTTTGATTTCACTTCTAAGTAAATGGTCTGCTGGAACACAACTTGTAGAAATGATTAACCTCCCAAAAATTCTGTTCATAGTAATATATATATATTATATATATAAATATATTTCTATATATATATATTATATATATATATAAATATATTTCTACAAGTTGTGTTCCAGCTGACCATTTACTTAGAAGTGAAATCAAACTACATATTTTGATATTTAAGTTTTTTATCTATGACTTACTACCTTGGTGGTTGAATGTGTCACCATCGTTGCGTATTTGTAGACTATATTTGTTGATATTGTAATTATTCATTTCCTTCAATTTATCGATTTTACTATTTTACAGAAATATCATAATATTTAATTGTATTATTTGTTTGTATTTAATGTTCGGTACATAATGAATCCGATAGTTCAAGTACTGTTAAGATTGGCTTAATTATCTGTTATCCCATATATCAACGCTAACTGTCCCCTACGCGTACCCCAACAAACCTTTTGATGGTTTTATGCCCACAAGTGCAGACACATACATGGCTTTATATACCTCGGGATTGCTGTACCAAGCATATAAATTTAAAAATATAATAAATTAAATAATTATATTTTTTTTATAAAATGTTCTATAAAATAGATTATATATAAGTTTTAACCAAAATTTTATAATCTATTAAATTCATTATATTTTTCAATTTATATACTGGATATAGCAATCCTGATGTTTTATATAAGTCTAAACCAAAACTAATACACTATGGTAGTAGTTAAATAATAATACTTATATAGAATAAAAGTAAAATAATTACGCTATATCAATCAATAGTTTAACTACTATTTGTTTTTTTATATAGGCCTCAAACTTTTTGTTTTGCAGGATTTTAATCTAAGTTGTTTTGTTGGTTTCGTTCCTTCCAGCCATTCTGTCTCTCTTTAGTAGTAATGTACAGACACTTAACACGGCAGGGTTACGACCATCCAAAGCCCACTGATGGAATCCTAACCAACCCTACATACCACACCCACTTACTTTCCTCGGGCGGAAATTGGACTAGCACTCGTGTGTGGTTTTCTACGGAGCCGATACACTTCTATTTGATTCGCGAGGCATCTACTCATCATCCTTGATTTATTTAATCTAACGAATTCTCACATGTATGTTGCAAGGGGAGAGGGGGATTTGGTAAATAGGTAATTAATTATGTGGTATTAAAATTGACAGAGCTCTCACCATTATAATGTAGGCATACTATGAGTAAGTATAATCACCGCAGGAAGGTAGAATTATAACATAAGCTATAAAACCTATTTAGTTATCAAACTAGACAATTTTTATTATTGTTTTCATTATTACATGAGCATTTATGTTATCTGTCAATTGTGTAAGTTACAGAACATATTCTTTAACATAATATGAATGCTTTATTTTCTCCGTGTCCTACTACCTATTCAGATAATATTCATTTAGTTACGCTAATAAGGCAGGAACGAGGAAGAAATAAAATAAAGAAAATCAATTCTCACTTTCGTGAAAGAAGGAGAATGGGAAACCCAAACTATCCCATCACCGAAAAATAGATTAAATGAACTTGACATTTAGTCCACACTACACTGGTGGTGATACAAAAGCTTCTTAAATTACTTTTGTAGCTATAATTTTATCTCCTACCAAGATTCTCCTTACTAAGCTTCTCATGAAAACATTAATGTCCACATTTATTAGCATTACAATATTGAGAGATTACACCTGATTACAATAATAAAATAGGTTGCTTTAAAAAAAATAGCATACCAGTTTATTTCTAGTGAGCTATTCAGGTTCATCCTATATCCAAGTTTGAGTAATGCTAATTATCTTAAGGCAGAGTCCATGATGGATCAACAATAAACAAATATACACTGTTACACTATTTTTAGTATGTAAGTTGTTCACTAACCCTTTTTGTCTTAGCAGTTAATTGAGAAAGTATGGACATATTATAAGTTTAAATTTAACCAAACAGAAAAATTATACTATTTTACAGAAAATTACATCAGGTGACTGAAAAAATAAGTATTCCCTAAAAAGCAGATATATTATGGTTCACACAATCATGGAAGAATATTAGTTTTTATAGGCCATATAATGAGAAAATGCCAAGACCATTATCCAGATATTTTAGGATGAATTATGAAAATAATAAATATTGCCTCTCACAATAACAGTTTATTTCATGGGATGTTTTAGTCAAATGAATACGATGGTGTATCGGAGAACAGAGGGGACGTAGTGATGTATAAACCTCACTTTATTCTTTACTTTCCCTCCTCCCTGCATCCCACCATCCGGTAAACGAGGCAGAATTAAAACACTGTGGTAGTAATCTCCAGGCCACTGTGGGCCGCAGTCAGTGAACTATCACTAAGCCTACCTCCTCCCCCCCTCCCAACTCTTTACTGTTAAGCTTGTGGATAGGAAGAGGGGACTTGTGGTGAAGTGGCATGCAGGCAGCTAGACAGTCCCCCTCTCCTGGAGCCTCTCAGTAAAACTCTTCCCTACCGCCGCCACTGAGTATTGCAAAAAGCTTTTAGGCAAATACGTCTCTGACCCCACCTTCCCCCTCCACTTCTCTCACTATCCCAACCTCCTGGCTTTACTGGCCACCCTTAGTCTCCCTTTTTTACTCCCCCTCCCAGAGCTTTACATATACACTCGCCAAGCTGAACTGAACCCCCCACCCTCCACCACCCACCCACTCAAAGAGTCGCCAGATATCCGACATTACATTTATAATTCCCTCTTTCCTAGCTGTTAATACAAAACGACTTTTGTTTCTAGCACCCTTTTTAAACAACCGAAAAGGCTTCAAAAGTGTTTGAAATGGTTTTAATTATGTTCATTTGAAGACAATGGAAGAGATTTTAACATAGCTCATCAACTGACACAAGTGGTGTGGCAACCTTGATCTGTTCATAGTGACTAAATACATACTTTTATATTATTATTTTTATCACTTCAAATTGGTTCAATGACACATTTTAACAAAAATTTGGTGTATGGTGCTGCTTTAAACAAAAATTGAATCATTGTGTCTTCAAAATCGTTTGAGAATAAAATGTATTTAATGTTTTAACGCTATCACATTGCGTTCATTAGTGTGCTGTCTGTCATTTTTCATCACAAATATCTGTGAAAATTGCATTATAGTTAATTAGAAAAAATGCTAGCCGAATAACAAGATAATACTAGTGTTGATCACAGACCCATTAAAAATCCATTCTGTAAATATACTAAAACAATTTTAACTTTTATAGTGTTTATATACTAAAAAATGAAAATCAGGAATTTTAAAGTTTAGACAAAGGGTCTTTTACTAAGAGTCCATCTCACTTCAAAAATAGCGCATATCTTAGATAGAAAATACTGCTCGAACCAAAAGTTTCATTGTAGAGTATAATTCTGTAGCTTTCATTAGAAAACAATGTAATTGAGACCAGTAAAACCAATTCCCCATATTTTATTTTTAAAATAAATTAAAAAATTGGGGGAAAATAAAACAAAAAAATTATTACATTGAACGCAATGTTGGTGTTTTCAAATGGAAAATGAATAAAGCAGTAATTCCACGGGATTTCTGTTTTGGGTGCAGTTGTGTATCTTATACACCGTTTAATTGGCCGATATATGGGCTCTATAAGCACCATTAAAACTGAGTTATACGAGGATAGTCTAAATACGAGAAACGTCGCTTTACATAACTCTTCCACGACTCCAGATCTACGAGTGAAAAACATGGTTATTATATTGTACCAGTCGTTGTAAGACCTTTTTTATAATCAAATTTCTCGAGAGCTAATATAAATAGGAAATATCTACTTTTAATCCAGTGCAGTATAAATTGTGCTTACCCAATGTAGGCTACTCTATAAGCATAAGTTCAGAGGGACATTTTAATGTGCTTACTTTTCCTCTGTGTGTGTGTGTGTGTGTGTGTGTGCGCACGCACGGTGTGTGAGGGGGGTAGGGGGTGGCACCAAGATGATGAAACAGAGTCGCAGGCCTAACTGACAGGAGGATGAAACAAAGAAGCCTCTGGTACCTTCTTCACAGCTTTAATTTGTCACGTCCCCATTGGTACAGCTTCAAACAAGGTGAAGAAGGGTAGGGTTGTAATTAGCGGTAAGACGTGGTCTGATAGAGGTATTGAGTAGGGGGGTTGAACAGAGTAAGCCAAGCACTCTTGTCCAAAATACAGCAGGATTCGGGTACAGACAAAGATACACCAGATGAACAGCTTCCAGGTTAGAATGGTTGCGCTCTTTGGGAGAGCTTGAGTCCTACAACACGGATTTCCCTAGGTGCCATCAAGTGGATTTTTTTTAAACTAGTTTTAAACATGGTTTCACCTGAGAGAAGTAGACAAATAACCTTATCTACTCAATCTGCTGGCTTCAACAAATCTAGGTTCAGGTAATTGACCCAACTCCCTCTTCACATAATTCCAGCTCACAAAAAACTTAGGAAGATTAAACATTACGATTACAATAGTCCCTTTATGACGAAACTGTTAAAAGTAAGTCGTTTGACAACTGCGCAGTTGGGAGTGTTTTATCATTGAGTACTTACACTAGTGAGCCCTAGGGTTGATGGACTCAACCGGGGTCAAGGAGCGCAATGCAACTTCCACAACGCTGAGCATTCTCGTCTGTAGACTCATGTGAAAATAGTAGCGCATGATTTGCAATAAATGCGGGAGGATATTTTTTCCTAAGGTAGTTTAAATATTTTTTTTACAAAATGTAGTAAGAGTGAGATTTTTATTCACACTAAAATTTATTTAATTATGTATAATTTGTTAAGAGTGTAATTGTTTTTTAAATCAACTTTGTAATGTTTTTACAATATATTATACACAATAATATCATCACTATTACCCCNTAACTGGCATTATTGTTTACACACTTCCAGATGAGCTATAAACTTGAAATTTAAAAAACTTGTAGCTTCTAGCCTGAAACCGATGGGAATATTCCAAAAGGTTAAAAAAATTAATTTTGAGCCCCAAAAAAATCAAAATGGCTGAACAACTTTAAAGTCGGTGCGGAGGCCTCTTGTGGCTAAACGGTAAGACCTATTAAAAACGGATTGCACCAGAGCTAAATTTTTTGATTTTAGGTAAATTATATACATTTTTCAAACAGTTTTTACAAATTTTCTGACACACTTATGGGACAGCTAGAATCATAAAATTGTTAAATTAAATTAACGTTCAAAATAACGCTGGAATTACATAAGTTTACACTCACTGGGGGTTTGGAGGTGGATCCCACGACGAACAAAGTAAGTTTACACCATGAGACCACTATTGTAACGGATATATAGAATATATTTATAAAAATGAACGTAGCAAGGTGAGCATTGTGTAAATTGATTAAACAAAAGTACGTACAGAATCAGTGAAATAGTTGTCCAGGATTTTATAATAAAATATCTATTTACATAATTATAATAATAACTGAAAATGTAAATAATCTAGTTGGAACAATTGATTTGAGTAAAAGGTTTATTTATTAAATTGTACGTACATTCATTGCAATATTTGTATCCCACCTTAACGTGGTCTTCCTGTTGGAAATTTTGAAGCTATTTCGAGAAGCGGGTTGCAGCTTAACTTGACGCACCTTGGCAGTCTAGGGCCTTATGCAAGAATTTGACCAAGTGGATGATAAATGAACAATAGTGTGGGTTTTCATGGGTCATCATAGGTTAAAAGGTGGAGCGATAGTGTGGTCCCGAGCACACTATCGGTCCACTAAGGATTCACTAGCGTTCTCGAATACCTCCCTATGCATTCACAATTAGACGCTAATGTACAAAATAGAAAGAGAGGAAAGAAAATGAGTATACGCCAATCACGGTAGGAATTACTCTTTGAAAGGTCTTTTTACCTACCAATATCCTACTATATAATAGGTTTCTGGTAGGGAAAAAGGCCTTTCAGAAAACAATTCCTACGCTGAACAGAATTTAGCTAACCCTGAGAGGGCTCTTGACTATGTGCTGATAGACCTTCTCCTCTTTCTTTAACTAATTTACACAGTCACTTTAGTATTTTCACCTTGAAAACATTGACTTGCTTTTTAATTTTACCTTTCTCTTGTTTCCTATTTTAGATAGACATTATGCTATCACTGAATTTTCTAATCTACATCCTGGCAGGAATAATCCTACATGCCATTTTCGTGACCAAGCCAAAGAGCCGAAGTTGTAGAGGTTTTATAAGAATGCACTTACAAAAAAACTAATTAACAGTAAAAATAATAATTTTGTGACACTGTAGAACTATTTTTAGAATTATATAACAATTGATGGTTTTTGTTTTAACGTTATATATTTAAAACTCGTTGAGTCAAACGTAAATTCATTAACATGGGAAATCCTATCTTTACTTGTCGTGCCGTCACGGGTAGGCCATGTTCTTAATCAGTTTTAATTACCCATTTAGGTGGCCACATGGTCTAAAGCGTTACTATCGCAATATACTAGATTGCCGATGGTGGGGAGATCGGTGATCAAATTTCTATCGATGTTCTAAGGATATAAAAAAAGTTTTACACTACATATCGACATGCAAATGCGGGTACACTTCCTCTAACTTCAACTTTTATGCTTCCTAGTTCATTAGCATATTAATGCATAAGCGTACTACCCGAATGGGCAGTAAGATGGTATGCTAAGAAAAATTGTTTCAGATATCTTTTTTGAGGCTACGTTTTATGACTACTCACTGTGGCAATGCAGTTCTAACACAGGCGGTATATCATTACATGTATTGCATAAATTATATTACAATGCAGATTTATTTTCCCTCGAGAACAAGGAACGATAAAACGTAATGGGTAGTTCAGTAGTTTCCTAACTAGGGGGCGCGTGTCTCTAAGAAGGGCACCACAAAAAAAAGGGACTTATTTAATTTTAATCCGATAATTGGTTTTCAAACTATATGGTCAAAACAAATAAATAATAAAAAATATTTTACCAAATCCATAGTTTCTGAAATATTTGCTATTCGTGAGGCTGACGAAAAAAAACAGTGGCCATGTTAACCTTCGTGATTTAGTGATTAAGGTGCTGGCCTACAATGGGTCAACTTTATCAACTTTAATATCTTACACACATAATACTTTTATACTTATCAATAATTGAATAGACTCTAATAAGAAAAAGTATAAAATATGAGATGCGTAACTGATGTGCTCCAAATTTTAATTAGTATCTAATTGAAATATTTCAACCAAATTTTGGTATATAAGGAGGGAACCTCAAGGATTATACATATTTTGTATCATCTTCTTCCCAAGTGCGCATAGATATAAAATGATAAACGATTTCACCCGAGCAGGAACAAATTATTGTTAGATAGTCTTTAATTATGACTATTTATTAAATACTTATGTTTTAATTTTTGGAAAAGAGGGGGTGAAAGAAGGAATAATGAATACAATTAAAAGGGGCACATGTTAAGTTTGGGAACCTCTAATCTAGTTCATTTGATACATCTACACAGAGTAGTCTACAGAGAGTACTAATAAAATGTGTTTATTTAGTGAATGTTTTTGAGCTAACTATTAGGAACACGAGACTCAGGCTATTGTAACTTTACGACTGTGCTGGAGGAAGACTCCCCAATTAATGGCAACAACGACATCCCAGCATTGCCAAATTTTATATACAATAGAAGGAAGACTGATCACGGAAAACAAAAGAATGACAATGCTGTTGCTCATTTGTAAGCATGCAGTTCCTTCAGAAATGAAATCAGGTGTAGCCGTTAAAATGAGTGGTTGTTTGTCAAAATCTGTTCAGTCATTTCCTCGTAATTTCTATTACCGGAAACGGGATTATCAAATTATATATAAGGATATAGAGCGCGTCTGGGCTACATATTTTGTACCTTAGTTTGTAAAAAGATTAGCCAGCACTAATATACCGTTGACCAGGTGTACCAATCGTACATACATACTTTCCGTGGAGGCTCTTTCCATATTTCTATGAGATGAGATGATGGTGATAGTGAATATGAGGGTGTGGAAACAGCGGAAACTCTTATAGCCAAATTTAAGACTAACAAAAAAAAAACGGAGGTGATGGAGCAGTTTCCATTTTAAAGAAAAAATATCCCAAGCACCAGTCGGGAATTGAGCCCTGGGAACTCTAGACTCGTAGCCAGGTGCACTGACCCCTACATCACGGGGCTGGATATTATTATACTGTCGTGACCTTCCCCCCTCCTCCAAATGGGCTTGATTTGTCAGAATAGTTTGTGGGAGGGGATAGGTTTAAGCCAAGGTAGTCGTGTGAGTTCAAAATATTAATTAGGGCTACGAATTTAGGTTTAGTAGAAGTTAGTAAAAGATATTACAAAATGTGATGTTAAATAATATGTAAAATAAATATAAGAGATTGGACGATCGCGCTCGTGAAAGAACGGGCTTAACCGACTGACTAACTTAACTGACTTAATTGACTGAAATGGCTCGTGACCCCCTACACAGCTCGATCTCGAGACCCTGCGCTTGACGGATGCTCTATAAGTACAAGTGATACTGATGACCTGAAGATATAGTCTGCTATGGTCTGGCATTGGATAGCCTCACGCCGATATTGATGGAAATGTGACAGTCCTGGTGTCAACAAATAAAAGTCTTTTATAAACCACTATGACCTTTTTCCTGGTCAATTAGAACCACATATTATTATGAAGAGCTAGTATTCCTTTTAGCGCTTCTTGTTCATTACCTCACTACGCTAAGCCAGCACTTCTTAGCCCATGTGTCTAATAGAATTATATAAATCAAAACAAATATCCCAATATTGCTTAGTTGCTATGATAATACGATGATATTAATACTCTTTGTTGGTACCCCTGACCACCCTGCTAGGAGGATGTACGAGACAATAGAAATATATTCACATCTCAAGCTAACCAATTTGTAGGTTGTTTGGACCATAGGCCTACACAGCATTAATATGATGCATGTTTTTTTCTCCCAGAGATAAGCGTTACATTTTTCTTTCTTTTTTTTCCCGGATGGATTTGAATTGAGAGATTAAAATGATTCCCTTCATCCGGCTCATAGAGTTAGCTTCTTACTCATCTTCCACCCTTCCGGGCTGAGGCAGAGTACACTTTAAGCCCATAGGACGTTCGTAAGTCCGGGACTTTGTGGCTCTAAGCGCTCCTGTGGTCAATCATAGGGAGGTAAGGAAGAGAATGGGTAGCTAGAGAATAATATTTGAGGGCATGTGTATTCTTTGGTCACTGAATAGAAGCTGCTCAAACCAGTAAGCCTGTCCAGCAAACGGTTGTCAAAAGGGCCCAAAGGCTTAAAGAAACCGGCCTCGATCGCCAATTAAGTCTTCAATGAGAGAAGTCGTGATAAGGATGAATTATATTAATACCCATTCCGGTTATATGCATATGTACCAAATACGATGTTTAACGGATGAGTAAGGTTAAATTATTGGAAGTGTACCCGTATTTTCGTGGAGAGAAGAGTAGAAAACTCTTTAGGAAAAAACACTCCCAGTAAATTCGACTGGGATTCAAACCACGATCTTTCTGTCATCAGCAGTCCAGTTTATTGTGAGAAGGGCGCCTTAGAAAATGTGGCTGCCAAATTGGATTGCTCAGTTGTTAAAACCCAGACAATGACCAAAAGTTTAAAGGAATTTGGTTTTATTCTTGGTTAGATTGAAATGTAGTCTTCCCGTGCTGAAAAATCAAAGAAGTATTGGGGAAGGGGGTTATTACGACCTATTGAGACTTCATTTTAAGTATCGTCCCAGGCGTACCACTTGCGGAGGGGTTGTTTTAAGATGGGTTTTTAATGCGAAATGTGTGTACATAATTATGTCCCTCCCTTCTGTGGTTTTTGCTTGCTAATAAAATGTCCGTGCATGCATGAACGAGCATGAAATTGTTCGTTATATTACGGAGCTCCTCCATTTTTCGGTGTTTAGCTATATCTGTAAAAATTGTACTACTAGATTGCAAATTATTATTTATAATTATAATTGTGTGCCCAAGGATTATACATTGGTCCGCATCGGTGGGCGCACGGTCAAAATGACAGATTCGTTTGATGTGGATGGCTGATGACATGGAGGTTAGGGATTTAATCTTAACAAAGTTTACTAAAGTTGTTTTTTATTAATGGATTTGCATTCATTATACCTTAACACCAATGCGGATACATTTCCTCTAATACTTTAACTTCCTCGTCCCTATCCCACCGGCGTACTCAAATGTAAATAGCCCGAATGCTTGATATAAGAGGGATTTTAAGATACATTTGGTCAAAATTGAATATTTTATAAATATTATTGAATAAATATTTGATTAATTTTTAAATACGAGAATTTAAAAGTGAAATAAATGCATCCTAAAATTGTTTGTATATTACTTGCAATATTTTTTTTTCTAAATTTATAGTTAATGTTTTCACAGTAAAGGTTTGTGCTAGCTTCGAGTTTTGACCAACTAGCGTTTCAATTAAGGAAATCTACATTAATCTTTTATTTGTAATAGTATTAATACTACACAGATCTAGGTAAGTAGTTTTTTCTTATATAAATCAAATAAAGTGTGTTGAGTTCCCTATGTCCGATGACAATAGCTTCCGTTTGAATTAACTCTATATAAAAAATTATATCATTACAAGGCCATGTATATTTTATCACGTTATGAATATAAACAGTGTATATCTCCCTATTGGAATTTTTTCAATGTACAATGACTTCCCCAATTTCATTCATGGTCGTTCTATCAAATTTGACTCATACTTTTTTAACATTGTTTTGAATAAAGCATAAATATGATTAAATTATGTAAAAAAACAGTTTATGGTGAATTTATAAGGTAATATAAATCGGAATGGATTATCGAAAACCTTGTGATAAAGAATATAATTGGAGTAGTACTGATAGTTTATTTTATAGTGTGACATTCATGTTGAAACAAATATTTGTACACCAGATTAAAAATAAACCAGCATCAGCAATAAAATATCATGTGTGATTGATAACTGTCCTATGTGCAACATTATAAGCATTTTTAAAAATCTGCAAAGAAATAATATATGTTTATATGATAAAGTGTTTTATTACAGTGGTGGCTTGTGGCTTTATGAGTTTTGGGGGTATAGAAGGTGGAGAAGGGGTGGGGAGGAGAGTGCCGCAATGTTTATTCATTGAGAGCATAGGGTTGGGGCTTATTGTAGAAATATTTACACTTTTAAAGGTTTTAAGTATTTAGATTATTTGAATCAAAGCCGATATAAAGAACAATTCATAAACAACTTCCTGGTGTCAAGTATTTAAATATGTTTTAATTAAAAGGGTTATAAGTTCACCTAGGATTGACTTGAGTGCCTGATTATTCAACTATTCTAATATAGAGTATAGTGCAAATAATAAAATAGATTTATACCTAAATTTTTTTAAAGAAAGATTATTGTCCAAATAGCATAAAAATGGATAACAAATATTGTAGACTAGCATACTCACAATTATAATTACAGTTAGACTTTTATTGCGCAACTAAATAAAAAAAAATTGCTTGGTAGAATGTCAGCCCATAATAGCTTTCAAAGTATCGAGAAACAGCTGGTTAAAAATGTATCAGAGTTAGATTGGGTAGGAATACGCGCCTGATGAATAACGACTCCCTTTGGAAATAATGGGCAAAGATAATATAGTCATCTGATTGACTGAAATATTAAACTCCTAGAACAAACTGGTAAACATTTTTGCTTTTATAATGAGCTTCTTATAAAACATGGTCTTGTTTAGTTGGCTACTTTTAGACATTTTTATACTCAAATAGGTGTAGTATTTATAAAACCAATAATAAACACAAGTTTGATTTAAGAATATTAGAAATTCTTAAATGACTATTTTCTGTATGATAATGATAAGTTATTCTACAACAGTGGCGTTTCAAACCCATGAGGACTTTTCTTAGAAAATTAACACCTTAAGCCAGGTCATACCTATGCTGTAGACATAAGATTTTTTTTTTTTTTACCAGACCGGAGATGAGCATTTTCCTGTAAACTTTAAATAGTAAAGTTCGTTCACGGTAGGAGTTTACCTGGGAAAGGACTTTTTTCCCTACCAGAAATCTATTATATAGTAGGATATTAGGTAAGAAAAAAGACCTTTCCCAGGTAAACTCCTCCCGTGAATGAACAATAGTACCTGCTTCGGTGGCTTCATATACTCAGGCGTCACTCTCGTGTTGGACTGGACTGCCGATGACAGGGAGATCGGAGCTCGTGTCCCGAGTGGGTATAGTGAGGGTGGCTTTCCCAATAATAGTTTTACACTCTTCCTCCACGCAAATTCATGTATAGTTTCTCTAAATTAAAACTTTTTCATACATAACTCACTAAATCAATTAATACATAGAGCGCAAGCCTCAGTGGCATATCTGGCTAACGCGCTACTTTCGAGTTGAGCCAGACTGCTGAGGACAGCGAGATTGAATTTCGAATCTCAGTCGGGTGAACGAACTGGGGGTGTTTTTACTTATTTGATTTTATACTCTCCTTCCACGAAAAAGTGGGTTCACTTCCTCTAAATTCAATCTTCCCAATTCCTACTCTACTAGCGTAATTAGTACTCAAGCGTATAACCTGAGTGGTTAGGAAGATGTGGTGCTAATTTTTTTTAAATACATAAAATGCGTACTACCTGAACAGGTAGTAATATGTAGCGATGAAAAAATAGGTGAAATATTTGGTATCTATTTTCTAGCCGATTCTCTCTTCCCATTCAGGCTCCCGT
Source organism: Timema californicum (assembly GCA_902141385.1). NCBI lineage: Eukaryota > Metazoa > Arthropoda > Insecta > Phasmatodea > Timematidae > Timema > Timema californicum. Next base: position 160,710 of record CABFOW010000313.1, read on the forward strand.
TCAGTTCTAAATGGTTTCCCCACTATTCTTACAAGCAAATACGAGTTCATTTCAGCTCAATTTCTACCTTTCTCATCTATATTTCTTTGGTGTGGTTAATGTATGTGTATACTCAAACGGGTACTAATACGCCATTAAAGAATATAAATAGATGTCCTCCATTTAGAAACAGCACTTTAGAATGCTCCCAGAGTCGACTATTCCAAAAATATTTTCCCTAGTTACTAAAAAACAAAATTTAAAACCCCAAACTTTTGTAAATACATAATCTTGTTTTTCATTTTTTTCATTTTGTACTAGGGAGCGTGCAAAAGAGTAGTGTGAACGGCATCTCATTGTTTAGGTATCACGAAGAATAAGGCTTATTTAAATTAACTAATCAGTTAAGTCTGTCAACTATTATAACCAAACGTGAAATAAGTTGCTATTTTTTTTATCTAGAAATATAGCTTATACAAAGATCGTCATGATGGTTTTCAAAATAAACCTACAGATATAGAGGTGTAAATCTTATATAAGATTACAAGTTATAAACATTTGATTTCCCTATAAAGATATGTAATAAATTGATGCCAAACTATTTTGCGTTTGTGATATATGTTTGTTTTAACAAAGAGTATACATCTCGTTTATTACAACGACCTCACAAGACACACATAAAAATATAATTATAAATGGTGATCCTTTACAGCTTTTCATTTAAAACTCTCTTTCTCATCGTGTCTGGCTCATCAGCCTGCATTAACTTGGTCTGACACAAAAAAAAACGTATTCCTCAGTTCCACAAATCCTTGGGTGTAGTTTTCAACGACCTATCCATCCATTTAGTTCTGACAATTTCTCACTAGTCCCAACTTTAGCCCACCTCCTGCTCTTTCAACAAGGTTATAAACCCCAAGCATACTGAGGATGAATGAGAGGGCAGTCGGCTTAGGTCGGAATGGAAGCAACCGTGAATGAAAGGTGCAGTGGTGGAATTTCTGATGAAGTAGCTGAAGTGACATTTTGTATAAAATGTGGATTAATATCAACATTTAAACTTTTAATATATAGTCTAATTTTTTTATATCTCAAAAATTTTGAATTTTGATATGAAAGTTCAATAAAATTTATTTGAATAAAAATTTAAAATTATCAAAATAATATTATTATCAAAGTTAACACCACCTCCTTTCTTGGAGCCTCATTTTGAATTATCGGTTTCCCAGAAGTGACAAATCTTTTTCTGAAATACACACCCACTCCCACATTTACTGTATGCATACATGTATACATATAAGCATATTTATCTATATGCATTTATAAATGCATAAGGTAAGTGAACATTTATATATATATATTTATATAGTATATGAATAAAGTAAGTATATATATAAAGTAATTATGAATATATATATATATATAATATGTAAATGTATATGTTTATATACATATATGCATATGATTATATATGTATATATATAACATAAATGCAACTATGAATACTTATAAAAATATGTATATACATATATATGTATAACATATGAATACATATATTCATTGTTATAAAAATATGTATACATATGTATTTATAGATATACCTAATTTATGTATATACATATATGTGTATATATAAGTACATAATTGTATGTATATACATATTTATACGTATATATAACTACTAGGGTTCTCAGAGTAATCAGATTTCGAGATTCGAGCCGAGCTCATTATTAAAGCTCGATATAAAGATAAAAAAAAATTGAATTTTGTCATTTTCAAGCTTCCTCTTGATGTATGTACTGTAAAAATATTTTTTTAAAACGCAATAGTAATTGTATAAGAAATATAATTTAAATAATAACTGAAGTTTCACTTATAAATCATTCGATAACTTAACAAATTGTTAAATTTGATATCAAATGTCATATTTACAACATAATAAGGCTCTAAAACTATTTTCTACTGGTAAGCCTATTTAATATATTCGTCAATTTTTAATTACAATCGAGTGAAGTTGTATTGCCATGAAAAGGCAATGGAAATAAAACTAGCTTAATCGATAGTTAAATACTTGAATAACAATAACTATGTTTACATGGGCATTTTCTAAAATTATAATTTCAGTAAAATTAAAATTTAACACTAAGAATACATATTAATTTTTTCAGACTTCAAATATTTAATTTGTATTAATACTTTCTACTAAAAAACTAGCAATAGTTACTATTTGGTTATAGAATTATGTTGGTTAACCTGCCTAAAATCTATATTGCTCAACATTGCATTATATAGTTTACTAAGTTTACCTTATTTGAATAACTAAATTTATTTATTATTTAATACTGTCCATTATAGATGTTATAGCCTATTAACCATAATATTTTTCATTTTAAAGTACGAAAAGCAACTTTTAAAAACATTGAAAAGTGAATTGAAATACATTTCGTAATAAGATAATTTTTTAAAGTGAGTCCATATAAGAAGAATGTGTAACCGTGCATAGAAGAATGGGACAGAAGTTATCGTGTGTGATTATTAGGCCTACATTAAGCACGTGTAAACGAAATATGAAACATTTCAAATTTCTAGTTGTTTGTGATTCATACGTTTTCTAATAGAGTGATTGAAGTTAGAGATGCATTTTTTGTGAATATATTATCTCACTTAAACGTCAGTTTTATGACCTTTTTTTGTAATTGTTAGTTTAATTTTAATGACTTAAGGACATGAGTGTTGAAAAGGTTTTAATTGTTTTTTCTATTTCATTTTATTTGAGCGTTCTTATTTTTAAATAATGTTTTTTAAAGTGTTATTTATTATTTTTTTTATCTTTTTTTGTAACTATTAGGTTAATTTTAATGTCTTGAGGACTTAAGTGTTGAAATGGTCTTAATTATTTTTTCTATTATATTTTAGTTGAACTTTATTATTTTAAAATACTTTTTAACGACTTTTTCTTATTTAAAACCGATATTTTAATTTAAAACGAGTTATTTCCAAAAGTATAAACTAATGGCATTATTATTTTATAAATGTTTGCTGCCTTCATATATTTTTAAAATCTCATGCTTTAAAGATGTGGTACTAACATTTGATGTTTGTTTTTACTGGTAACATTTTAAATATACTATTTAATTTTTAAATAAACAAATATAATACTCTTTAACATTTTTAAATTATGAATATACTGGAACTAGACTCGAAAACTAGGGAGTTTATCAAATAACTCGACTCGAGGTTGATTCGAATGAAAAAACTATTAAGTGTTTATCTCGATAAATGGTTTTAAAGTTTGAGTGCAATAAATTATTATTCAAGGCTTTTTAAAACATTTAACACTCTAAAATGATTAATACATGTTCTAAGGCACAAACTCACACATTATAAATTATCTACTAAGATATTAAAATATATATATTGAGTTCGAATAAAACCATCTGAGCTTATTTGCTTTCATTATTTATATATTAGATACTTAATATTATGTTTTCTAGCTATGTTAATTACTTCATTTAGCCTTAAACTAAATGAATGAGCATACTCGCAAATGTACCTTAAAATAAAATATTCATTAATGCAATCAGAGTAGTGATTCAATTATATTTCATGGTCACGTAAGAAAGTTATTTAACCATCGACAAGGACGACTTTCATTAACACGAAACTGCTCTCGTGCCCCTATTTAAGTAATGTTATTAATTTTCCAATTTACCCGCTTCGCTGACCACATGGATTTAGTATAAGGTGCCACTCTCGCAAGAGACCAAGCTGCTTATGACAGGGAGATCGGGGTTAAAATCCCAGTCTGGTGAACTGAGGGAGGTATTTTTCTAAACGGTGGTCTTATCTCCCTGCACGGAAGTGTGGGCACGCCTCCTCTAAATTCAAACTTACTTATCAGTGATATATTAGTGTAATTAGTAATTAGGCGTATAATCCAAGCGGGTAGTAAGATGTGGTACTAAAAACCTTTACAATTTGGCGTTGGGTAATGCAATAGTCGGTAGGAAGGAGATAGGTAGAATTTATAAAAAAATAATCGCACTTGTGCAAAGGGATTTTGGGAACATATTTATAATAAACATCTTCAGACACACAGTAAGGATAAATGGATGGTAACCTTAGCCCCTTAGTCACCGGCAAGTCACACTAAATGAAGTTGACGTTTATTCTGCGTGTCCACTGATTTAAGCCACCTAATAAAAGCTCTAAAAAATGACCATGCGGGTGGTAAAGTATAAATAAAATTTATTTTAGGTATTGTCTGGGTATTAAAAAAATCTCGTGTTCCGGGCCTCCCAGACCAATTAGTCATATGAACTGGATATACTCTAGCTTTATATTCTATATTATAATCTGCTAGGATTAATTTGTGTTGTGTTCTGAAATAGATTTAAAAACCAATCATTAATTAAGCAGTGTGTCGTAAATTTAATTATAGAAAACACTCGTAGCTTGTAGGGTACACTTTGAATGAAGTGCATTAGATTAACTTAATAGAAACTTAACTAAAAGTGCTATAAAAAAATTTGCGTGAAAAATAAATTATAACTGACGTGTACTTTTTTAATTTGGTACACTGGGATTGATTTGCAATTTTTGTAAAATCCCAGACGTGGAAATTGGTTTAAATATTTTAAATGTGATAGGCAGTAGGATTATCATGACTCAACATTGGTTAATTAATTTTGTGGTTGATAATTTCAACCCACCATGATTTCCCATGAATTTACTATTTGTATCGATGTAAAAAAAATAGCATTTAGCTATAATTTTAGAAGGAAATATTTGGTTAATATGTAAATGTTTTTGAGTTTGTACTCATTGTAAAGCTAACTTAACAATCTATATTAAATCGCCCTATATGCCAATAATGTCAAATAAAGCTAAGATCTATTGACTAATAGTAGGATAAATAGCGGAGATTACTGCACCAGTGGCGAACATGTTTCTTACTATAGGAGATATCACGGATGTGTTGGCTCAGTTTCATCGTCCCTATATGACAATGTAAATCACGTGACGTGATGCCCATCATGGAAAAGAGTGTTTAAATTTTTCTTGTTTTCCCGCGTGTGTGTGTGTTTTACGTAACATTATATAAAATTTATGTTTTTATTAGTAGCAATTTTGAGGTTATTCATTTATTTGGTATCATCAGGCTGTATACTTAAAAATTGGTTAATTAGAAACTAGAACATCATTTTTTTCTTAGATATTCCTTATACTTCAAATTAAAAAGGTTCTACTATATATATTTGTGGTTTTATCGTTCTCTATTCACACTAACACGGGTACACTTCCTCTAATAGACTCTCCACATTTCTTCCTATTTAATCAATCAATTAATCAATGTTAAAACGTAGCAATAATAACTTTTTTCACAAATAATCGTTTTTATCTATTAAATTTGAGGTTTGTGGTAAAATTACATTCAGATTATATTCTGTACAAAACAAAAATGTTTTAAAAACAAGATATTGTTTTGAAATCAGTTACTTAGATTTTCTAACAAATTTACCTAGGAAGTCAACGAGGCATTGATTCATAACTAGATCCTTAGTTTCGAAATTCTGTTAGGATTGATTAAGTATGTTTTAATAATTGTTATACGTAGCATGTCTTACTATCCTTTGGGGATATTTGAATATTCAGGCCTACTCTAGTATGTGAGGGGTCAGGAAGAGAGAACATGAAAGGTAAAGTACATTTTGTCAGTAAAGTGTAAATAAATATTTATGAAGTCAATAGTTAATTTGTTTCCTTTCCTTGTGATAGGTAACTAAGCCCGCTACTCTACGTCGCTAGCCTATCAGACAGGAAGGATGGACAAATAAGTCCCGGGTACTTTCTTCACAGTTTAATTTTAGCAGATTCCCACTGGTGACATATTAAACAAGGTAAAATAGGGTAGAAATGAAATGATCGGTAAGACGTGGCCACCGAGGTATTAAGAGGGGTTGGGCCAAGAAGAACGATCACTAATTTGCAAAGTGTATTTTTTTCAACTTAGTAGGAGTCGTGTTAAAATTCTTCTTATTCTAAATTAAAATCATGTGTCAAATGTTAGATGTGTGGTTTTTTATTTTAAGGAATAAAAACGATACATTCTTTTACAATAGAATAAATATCAATTTCAAAACTAACACAATGACAATTTAATCGTCTTATTAAATATAATATGACAAGCTCATTTCCTGTAGTAGAAGTTATGAGGAAATGACTGAACAGATTTTGACGACCATTCACTTTAACGGTTAGGAGTCCAGAATTTCGGGAAAAATATTAGTTTTCCACGAGAATCCGATTTTCACAGAGAATATTCAGTTTTTCATTCTTTGTTTAATCCCCATGGCAATCGTTATTGTTGCATGGCTGTAAATCTCTAAATAATATATATATATATATATATATATATATATATATTGGTGAAGAAATAATGACGCAATCCTTATTTGATGGTCCGAATACAACATAATTTTCTCTTTGTATTCTGGTCATAGCGCATCTAAATCGAGATGCCTAAACTGGGAAAACATTTTTTATCGTGATATTTTCATCGTTAATTTACATTTAAATCAATAATCTGGCGCATAATTCGGAAATTAAAAGGCTAAGTTGTTGAGCTAGTAAAATATTTTCTACGTTTTGTTTTGCGCGTGATAAAATGAAGTTTAATTATGTTTTGGTATGTATTATAAACTTAAAAATGATAAATTGATCTTGAATAATGTTTAAAAAAAATGCAATTTTCACATTCTAAGTATTGAATTTGGTGTTCATTTTTCCAAATAATGGATTTTGAAGTTAATTTTATTTAAATAATGGGTTTAAATGTTCATTTTAGTATATAGTAATACAATAAAAATACTTAAGTTAAACTATGTTTTCATTTTACTGCTTAATTTATAGAATATGATATTTAAAAGTACCATAATATATGAGTAGCCCATCTATATTTTCACATTCTCTCTCTCTCTCTCTCAGACTCTCTCACGCTCCAACACACTCTCTCAGACTCTCTCACGCTCCAACATACTCTCTCCCACAATTTAACTCTCTCACACAATTTATCTCTCTCTCTCTCTCTCTCTCTCTCAGACTCTCTACCCTCACATACACTCTTTATTATTCATTTTCTCTTACATTATATTTATTATTTTCTTTCTTAAGGTCTCTCACAAATGCTCTCTCACTCAAACTCCCTCTCTCAAACTTTCGGACTCAATCTCACTCAATCTTACTCTCTCTCAAATTCATTCTATTCCAAACCCACTTTCACTCTCTGAAACTCTCTTTTTATTAAACTCGCTCTCTCAATTTCTCTTTCTAACTCTTTCTCCTAAACACTTTCTTTATTAAACTCTCTCTCTCACTTTCTCTAACTCTCTCTCAACCTAATTTTTACTCTATAAGCTAATGTCTCTCTCTATAACTTCCTCTCTCAAACCCTCTCTCCCATACTCATATATTTTCTCTTTTTTTCTCACAATATCTCTCCCAATATTTTACACTATTTCTTTCTCAAACACACACACACACTGTTTTTTGTCTTCTCCCAGTATTTCCCTCTCCAACACATACGCGTATTCTCACTTTCACTCGTTCACACTCACTTGATCTCTCCCAATTGTTCATTCTCAGTCTCTTACACTCGCCATAATACACGTCACACCTACTTTCTTACACTCACACTCACTTTTTCACAATCACAATCTCATTTTCACACTCACCCAAACACCTACACAACTATGCAATAAAACACTTACACTCTTATTTTCACTATCACATTTTATCTCATATATCTTAATCTATATAATTTGATAAGCCGGTTTCCAACAATAAAAATTACGAGTAAATGATTGAGCTGAATTTGACAAACGAACACTCATTTTATAGATAAGGGAATCAGGATGCCGGTAAAAATAGTGTCCTAAAATTAAAACCCAATTTTCTTAGTAAATTTTCCTTCTTTTCCTTTTGTGTGGGCAGAGGTTCATATATACAATCATTATTTGTTACATCACCAAGGAAACAAAGACAAATAATTTACCTACTATCTATACAAAAAAGATAGTAGATAATTATTTGTCTTTGTTTGAGAATAATATCGGCTCAATCTTTACTTGAGTAGTTTGTGCAACGAATAAAATGTTCTTATCGGGGTGTGAAGAGGGAAAAATATATTTTTTAAATTCAAATTACACAACGAAAACTAAGTATCTAAGTAAAGTTGATAGCCTTTGACGAGTAAATTTTTAACTCAAATGTGAACGTGGGCTTGTTATATAGTTCCTTACCAATAAAATGTTTAACATATATTTTAGTGCAATAATATGCAGGCATCGCTGCAACGACCCACTAGTTATATAATATTTACCTTAAGTGTTAATTCTATTGACGTCCAGTTGACGTATACACAAACTAGCTCTACAAACTTAAAATAAATGACCTGTGTTGGGAAAGGCGAAAACAATTTAAGAACATAAACCTGGATAAAATTTGTTCCCCAACATCTCCATCATCAACAAATCACACCAGACGAGCCAGATTTTTAGCCCACGTGTCCACCAAAGTGGATGGTTATTCATTTATAAAGCAGTATTGTGTATGTTGTTCTTGTTCCTCTTTATTAAAATAAGGTGTTAGCTAGAACCTACCATCTTCGTCTATCGAAATATGTTCAACGACCAGCAGGATAGGTTGTCGTCAAGGGCTGTAGCTTGTAATTGAGGTCAGCAAGTCGACAAGGGTCAAGGGTTAAGATCAGTGAAAGTTTGCCACTGATCTTGTTCTCCAACTCGGTCAAAGATGGTGGAAACCTCAACACTACGCATAGCCTAGAACTGTTGTTTGAAACCTCACTAAACACAGAGACAAAGCATCGCCTAATGAACTCCGAGGAGACACACACAGTTACCCTAAACTCTTTGTCATATTAAGTCTAATGCTCCTTCTAGACTTTCACTGAAATGGTAAATCCAACGGCCGATAGAAAAAAATGGTGGCTTTGTCCACAGGGACGTGTGTATGGTCGAGTCTGTGCTCGGGTGAATACCTACAACTTTTCGACAAAGTATAAGGAAGATGCATGTAATGTTATAGCATTGTATTATTTTAATAAAACAAAAATAGCTACCATTATAGAAGATATTGGCTAGATCCATTGCTGCAAGCAATATTTCAATTTGTTGAATTTAACAAACTGTTTGAAAAATAAGAGAAGACGAATAAAATGCATGTTTATTATTTTAGAGGGAAAATTACGGCTATCTTCAAGGCCCTATTGTTGACGGGTGGCAAGTTGGTCGGTACGTAGACAGGTTGATACATGTCTCACTTTGAAAACGTTACACCACTAGATTCCATTACTACCGTTGGAATCTTGTGCTACAAAAATGTCCGGAGAATTTACAGTGCCGGCTAATGAACACATAGGCACATAAAAAATGGGTGGCCTCCTGATTATAAACAGTCTTGATTGCAAACGGTTCAGATTGTGAACATGAGCTTTTTGACACATGAGGAGGAGTCCAGATTACGGACACGCCAAGTTACTATGCCATCCCGCCCCTATTTTTATAATAAGGGTGGTCCATGGGGGTCCAGTTGTCATGCGTTATTCCAGCCTCGTCAATTTTTATTTAAGTAAATTACACACACCAGTATTTCTAGGCTAGGTTAGGTTATATTTAGTCAGGTTCGGTTAGGTTAGGCTAGGTTAAGCTTGGTCAGGAGGAAGGCCCAGGTTGCTGGTGGGTGATGCCAGAAACCCCTTCAACCCGTTTTACCACCCTCACGTAGGAATTCCTGCGAGTTGTTCTTTTACTTGTTCTCAATCTCGACATTGGATATTTAGGTGGGTATTAAGATTTTGGGTATGTTCACAATTTTGATGAATTTTGCCCTGTTCGCAATCTGAAATGTTCACAATCAGGATACAACCAAGATAATGTATCCTAACTATAATTTTTTTAGTACCGCATTTTACTACCCGTTCAGGTTATAGGACTACGTACTAACTACACTAATGGGTTTAGTGATAAAAAGAATATATTTAAAAAAGTGTACCCGCATTTTAGTAGAGTTAGAGTAGGAAAAAATTTAAAAAATACCCTCAGCACACCCGAAAGAAATTCGAACCTTGGTCTCCCCTTCATCGGCAATCTAGTCTAACACGAGAGTAACGTGTTAAACCATGCGGCCAACTAAGTGGGTCCTAGAACCGGCAATCCGGTACCTTTTTCGGGATGACCTATGGTGAAAACTCTTGTCTTGGACAAGGGGCCTAGCTAAGAGAAAGTTCACCCTCATTAGCCTAGACTCCCTAAAGAGAAGAATGGTAAACCACTATGTTAAATCACATATGGAAACCATCTGACAGTGTACCTGACTCAGATTCACATCTTGAGCTCCCTGCCAATGGTGAGCCAGTTTATTGCGAGCTTGACTCCTTAGACCGTGTGGTTACTGAACGGTGCGGGTGAGACTATAAAACTGATCAAATCAACGTGTTCATTAAGTGAACCAATTTGTCTGTTTCACTTCATTTGTAAACAATCGTTAAACGAACATATCAAACTGACTGACAGGGTGATGGGGGGGGGACAGGTGGGGTTGGAGGGGGGAGTAATTAGTGCTTGATTATCATCAATGATGGAAGGACCTTGAACAAAGGCCGTTTCAAACAGCTCTCCCACCAATCTATTGTTTCAATCTTATACTGTGCACATGTTCTAATAGCTCTGATTGATATGGTTAGGTGTGCAATAGGAGGCAAAACTCTGCCTTGTAAGGTTTAAGACGCAAACCCCACCTGAGTATTATTTTTTAAATCTACGATAGGGACTCTCATTCTTCAAATACTGATGCATTTTCTTTTGGTTAGACCTTATAATACCCACATTGGTGCGCTTTTAAAGAGCCAACCTTGTATGGTCTTGTATTCTAGGTTTGAGGAGGTCAGGATTCTAAGCCCGGATTGGTGTAATGAGAGTTGACTTTCCTTTAATGGTGTACTACCACGATAAATTGAGATCATTTTGTCTAACATTGTGTTTTCCCCATTCTCACACCATTAGTGTGAATTTGTGGATAGCCCGAAAGAGGAGATGAAGGTGAAAACCACATATCCCATTTTATTAAATATGTTTAGCTGCTGGTATTAGTATTGATACTAGAAAGTACAATAAAAATAAATTTTAAAAATGAGTGAGCAAAATCATAACTTATTAATATAAAAAAATTAAATCTTGTCTGTTTGTTGGTCAATCACGCCTGAACCACTTAGCCTACAGTGGTGAAATTTGGCATGAAATTATCTTGGATGTCCGTTTAACACATAGGCTACGGTATATGTTATCTTATAAAACATTTGTAAATCAATTTTTTTTTCTTTCAAATATTCTGTCTGTATCTCCTATTAAATGTATAATTAACTTATTTTGATATTAATTGATCGCCAAATCAATTCTAAATACAAATAGTAATTTATCGAATACATTTCAATCTTAAATTCAAAGTTAAACTATAATTTTTGTTGTTTTGTTTCAAAGCTAAAGGAAGTTCGTCAGTGACCAGTGCATCAACTTGGCGACAAAGACGTTCACTATTGATTTTTTATCGCTGTGTCTTACTACCCGTTCGAGTTATGTGCGTATGTGCACTAATTACGCTAATGACTTTTAGGGATTTTGGAAGGGTATAATTAAAGTATGTGTACTTGTATATGCGTGGAGGGAGGGTGTAAAACAATTTTTGAATATACACCCTCAACGCACCTGACCGAAATACGAACCTTGACCTCCCAGTCAGCGGCAGGATAGTCAGCTGCGGGGGTAGCATGCTAGACCATGCGAACACCGAAGCGGGTACGCTAAAGCAAATGTCTGTAGCCTCTAAGTGCCCATATGGTTTGTATTATTTATACCTTTTTCACTTTAAGCATTAATTTAAATAATTTTTAACCTTTGTCGGTGACCTGGCGGTCTAGGGGTAAGGTGTCAGACTTCTGTGCTGGCGGTCGGGGTTCAATCCTCGGTCCCGCCACAGATTTATCTGATTGCCAAACCCTTCCTTCACCTCTGACAAGACATCTTTGAATGTGGAGAATGCCAGGCCTCTACCGTGGTTCGGATTCCACGTTAAACTGTAGGTCCTCCATTTCATATCACAATCACCTTACCAATACACATTAGCGTAAGTGCGTATAAATCGAACGGGTAGTAAGACGAGGTGCTAATAATAATAATAATAATAATTTTAACCGTCACTTAACATTATAACTATCATAATATATTAATATGAACCACTCTCTCTGTTAATATAAAATGTTTGTATTGTTAATTTACCTACTGCCATCAGTTCATTTTCACGGGAGTGTAAGACAGTATAGCGGTAAGACTATTAGAGATAAAGATAAAAGGAAGACCTCAGTCTAACATAGAGATTTTTCAGTGATAGTGTGCAAAAATTTAAACGGGGAATAAAGAATGCTCTACCGAACATTTTGAGATAGTTAAAATGTGTTCTGTGAAGCGAGATAAGAGTGATGGGGACTAAACATGTCTAACATTGTTACTGATGTCCGGTTTATTTACAGCTAATAACTACATGTAATTTATATAGATTTAGTTGTAACATTACGTACAGGTAGTACTGTATAGTGTACCATATCATTGACAAACCGTAGGCAACCTACAATTTCCTACCTCACAACAGTTACTCAAAATACCAGCCACCAACCCCAATGCAAGCATGACATCGAAGTACGAGGTTCTGCCACATTCGTTCAAATATCCCATGTGCGTTGTGAATAACATCACAGGCAACGACAATCCTGTCAACCAATTCCAAGTCTGTGTACTCTGGGGTCCCATACACAAGTATATGGGATATCCCCATGCGAAATAGTCTTCAGACCCCCTGCCCCCCTTCCCCCCACATATTTAGACCCATACACCCCTTAGCTGGATTCACAGACCACACGTTCCCTATCACAAAATGTTCGGTAGAGCATCCCCTGTCCTGTTTAATTTTTGCACGCTTTCACTGAAACACCTTGTATACTGGTTTGTTCGATATACAGAAATTAGAAGGTAACGCCAGGTGAGGAAAGACACCTGACTGGCTTAGCGTGTGATGTCAGTCTGTACATAAGCCAGCGTGCATAAAATACACAAAGCTACATGGATGGCACACAAAGTTATTAAATATCAGGTCAAATTTTTTAGCTTTTATAGGCTTTTTATCAACTAAAGGTCATTAAATTAAGGAAGATGATGGACATATTAAAAGGAACATAGCAAAATACACAATACCAATAAAGTAAAGCAGAGAGCAGATATAAAATATTTAAAAAGCAAAGGTAATTTAATAGAGCAAATTTGATAGAAAATGACCTCGTGGTTTTAAATCTAAGGCGTTACACAGAAATCACGAACAAAAAGATTACGATCTTTACTCGATTGCCTCAAGAATATAAGACAGTAACTAGCCCGAAGGAACAAGCACAATCTATATGAGACCGTGTATACTCCATTCATGATAGGAATTACTCTCTGAAAAATATTTTTTCCTACCAATATCCTACTATATAATAGTTTTATGGTAGGAAAAAAGGCCTTTCAGAAATCAATTCCTACGGTGAACGGAATTTAGAAATGATTTGCGTTTAAAGGGTCCCACCTATTGACAAGAGTATATTTACAATAAATATACCTTAGAGTTAAGGATCTCAAAAACCAGATTCTCGCAAGATTAAATAGAGAGATCTTAAAAAGACAAACAAAAATCATTCATCTTAAAAGTCAAAGCTTCTCTAAGTAGAGCTCCGAAAAAAAAGACGTCCAAAGTTTGAGCGAAACCTAACATTTACTTGGAACATTTTAATGAGTACTTTAATTTGATTGACGCTTTACTTAACTTAATTAACATAATTAAATACTTCAAAAATTATAGTATTAAATGTAGACGAAACAATTAGATCTTGGTGCGTGCGACCACGCCCAACTACAAATATACAACAACACTATAAGAACTCAATGTCACAATTCTCCGTGACTCGTACAAAATAAATGAATGACCAAAAACAATACATTTAACTGAAATTTACATTGAATTGAAAAAAACCCATCATAACTGAACCTTATAAACAGAAATATACACATACTTGGAAAATAGACAGGATTAATTCTCCATCTAACCTGACGGCAAACTTTACTATATTTAAAATACAATAACTTAAACACGACAGCTTAAGGCTTCCGATGCTAAAACGAAAATAATATAAAAACACATTGATGAATAATATAATACATTCTTAGACTAGCTGCTTTCATGTAATATAAATTAAGCATAAATAATCCCAGTCCTTGTCCTAACACCCATATACTTGCTTATACTGACCCGAACCACAAATATATCAACCACTACGAGTATCTCCATTTACTCGGCAAAACATGTCTTCTTCACCAGTCTTTGGGTGTTCTCTGCTTCAAGTCGAAATGTAAAGTTACTTGTTCTAGGACGGTTTATGCTTATTGGATTTTCATTGGACCAACTTTTAATAATTCCTAGATATAATTATGTTAGACATTTTGGCCAGCTTGAAAAAAAATTGTAGTTCTCAAACCCTACATTCTGGCCTGTCCAGAGTTCTTAATTCATAAAATATGTAAAACCTGACAATGGGAATCAATAATTAATCTTAATATAAATAATAAAGGATGTATTTTTTTTTGTATGTATGTGCGTAGGTGCTATAACTCCAAAACCAAGACCCTTAGAAAGCTTAAGTAATCCAATTTAATGTACCTTTATGCAATATTTACCCCAAGCAGAGGTCTGAAATTTTAAAAACTATTAGCCAATGTGTACGAATTTGTGGATTTAGAAACATAAATTTTTATAATTTTGATTAATTTCTTAAATTAATTGAAAACCACGCAGGACGTAATAAAATGAAATTTCTTTTGCTGTTTGTTTGAAACAAAACAAATCGTTGCCCAAGATAACCACGAAATATATTGCGCGGCTACCTCAGGCAACGCCGGCTACTTCTGCTCGTCATTCAAAAGGAAAACATTTATTATTATTAGTATTATTATGTTTAAATTTTTATTGCTAATTTATATGTTGTGTTTAGAGATTAGAGAGGCAAAATATCCTAATTTGAAAAATATTCAATATTTTTTCTGAAAAATAAACAACAACAATATGATAATAGCGATTTCTGTTTCTTTCTCATACTCACGTGTTGACCACAGAACTTGGTGGTTGAATTTGTAACTAACGTCGTATATACTGTGGCAAAGATATGTTAATATTTTAATAGAATATTCAAAGTTCTTATTAACACTTCTCCTTCTTCTAGGATTTAATAATCCGACCAATGGTCATCTTTAATTGCCATTATTTGTCCATTTAATTTCTTAACACGAATAGTAGTTAATCCATCAAATTAAATATTTTGTTTTGTGTACCGGTATTATAGTTTCTTTAAATCGTCTCTAATGCATTCAAGTTGTAATTTTAATGAATTAAGGGGTCTGCCTATGTGGCTAAGAAATAAACAAGTGGAAGAATTGTCTAACATTGGTTTCAGAAAAACTGTTTTGAGGATCTCTTGTTTAAAGATATTTCATCAAAGGACATTCCAATGTCAGTTGTCAGTACAAGGACTTTGGTTGGTCGTATTTCAGTTGGAAATGAGCAAGAATACAAATTATATTCTTTTCAAAAATATTGTGCATCCAAATAAATGTAAATAAAGGCTAATAATATGAATGGCGTGTAATGTATATCTTCATATCACTCAGGAAACTATTTGAAAATTGGTGACGCAAAGGTATAGGTAATGCTGAATTTACATTCATCTATGATTGATTTATTAATATTATAAGTTTAAGTAGTTTAATGCTTTTATGATACAGAAAAATAATTTTAAAACATTGTCAATTGATTTAATAATATTCCATTAATATAAAAATTGATATTCATAATTCTGTTAAAACCTAGTTTAAAGCATAACATATCATAATCACTGTAGTAATAGATTAAAATTTCTCCTTTATAAAATAAGCAAGAGCTTACGGAATTTTTGCAGAGTTCGTGAAAGGGTACATAGATGAAGACAGTTAAAAAAATGTGCAGAAATGTTCCAAATTCGTGAAATGTGCAGTTTTACTAACTGCGTGGAATATATATATATATGAATATATGAGCGTATAACCCAATGGTAGTGAGACGTGGTGTTATAATGACTAAAACAAACAAGATATATATATATATATATATATAATTAGATATTGGTGCCGCCTCCCCTAACGACCTCCTTTGCCTATTTTTAGGCCACAGCACACATATATACATACATACATACATGCCTAATCAAGCCTTTCTCTGGCAAAAAACTGTGAATATAGCTAAAAAAAAACTTCGTATTTAATCCATCTTCACTAACTTTATAAACATTTCCCAATCTTTGCGTACTCCCTTCTTTTCAACATCATCCATACACAGAGTCATACATGGCCTTCTTAAATGGCCTACAGGAAATTTCTGCGGGATTTTGATATAGTAAATACCTAATTTTCATCTCTACTTCTATTAAGTTTAATGCCATTCCCCAAGTATATCCTGACCCTTACAGACAGGTCATCCCATTTTATATCTACTATATGTATGTTCTGCAAGATGTTTGGTTCCTTGTGACACTACCCATGTCATCCCTCTTCCNCCTCTTCCGATCAACCTGTCAGGCATCACTCATAAACTTGTTTCTCTAAGACAGTTCTCATAAATCATACATTTTCAATGTATTTAAAGTACATTTGTCATTCGTCGTAGCTTGTGATATGAAGTCTTACTTTTATAAAAGAGAGAAGAAGTATATTATCTGTTAAATTGGTTCAAAACAGCCATATTAAGAACTAGACTAGTTCGTTTTAAAAATTAGTATCGTTACACCCTAAACAATTCATTATTTTGAAATAAAGGTTTATTTGTTGAAATTTTAAATTATGAATGAATATATTAAAAAGGGTAATTTATCAGTTTTAGTGTAATCACATCGCTAAAGAATGCGGGCTAAACGTCAGGTTCATATAGCCAGCGTTGCAGTTGATGGGGAGTTCGATGATTTAATCTCTGTAATAGTGTTTTTAATAAATGTTTATCACTCTAGATGCTAGCTAATAGGGTTAATGTCTTCTCTATTCTAAATTCCTCATCTCTACCTTAATATAGTGATTAAATGTGGATATCCCGAACGGGTGGTGATATCCAATGAAACAGCTTTAGTTAATTTTTTTTGTAGCGACGATCTAAGGTAGATTTATTTTGTTTGGTTTTCCTTATTACAAATATATAGGGCAATTAAGTTTATATTGAGGTCCAGCTGGAAGGTAGTGGAACTGTTACAAATGATCATAAAAGTAAGACATTTTAAAATTTTTAAACGATATTCTGGAAAATAGGAGAGGGGGAGTATCAACTAAAAAATACTATTATGTAAGTCAGAAAATTGAAATTTGGAACCCTGGTAGAAGCACAGCTCTAGATAACCAAATAAAAAAACAAATAATTATAATTGATAATTGGAAAAATGGGACAAAGGACTTAAAATGTCCAAAACTGATATAAACAACTACTTCTCAGTGTGGTAGTAAACGGAAATTTGAAGGATGGTAAATACATCACTTCAAATAACCATAGAAGTTTGACTATTTTAATTTTTAAATTGAACTGCACGAAACAAAGGAGATATAGAAAAAACTTGAGTGTGGCATAGGATTTAAATATCAATAATCAGTATAAGTACCCTTCCAGATAACCAAATAAAATTTGATGTTTCTTGAGGAATTGTGGGGAAAGGGGGAGGGTGGTAACAAGGGTGGGGGTGGGGTCAGCTCAATATTTACAAAGCTTATGTATTCAACAACTTCTCTGTGTGGTAGAGTACTTAAATTCGGCAAGCAGCTATAAGGACCACTTAAAATAAACATTTAAATGTCTGAACATTTAAAATTTTTAAATGTAACTCTGGAAGAAAGGGGATGGATATAAGTATAAAAAAAAACCTTTTATGTAAATTGTAAAAGTCAGAATTTGTCAGTAATATGGAGGGAGCATTCCAAATAAAAATATAGTTCGGAACAATTTTTTAAGTGGGGGCTGATGAAATGGGTATTTTTGAAATTTAAAGAATTCAATGATTAAATTACTTATCAATTTGGTACTAGATTTAAATTACCCAGCTAGTTATGTGGACCAACCCAAACCATCATAAGGAGGTAAAAAAACTTCAAAATGAATGACTGGAAAAAGAGAAGTCGGTCCAAATCAAATATTCAAATAAATTATTATTATTATTATTATTATTATTATTATTAGCACCGCGTCTTACTACCCGTTCGGTCTGTACGCACTTATGATCATGTGTAATGGCAGGGTAATTGTGAGATATAATGGAGGACCTACAGTCTAACGTAGGATCCGAACCACGGTGGAGGCCTGTCATTCAAATAAAATAGAAAAAATAACCTTTTCAGTATGGTATAAAAGTGAAATAGTTTAATAAATGTAAAGGGGCAACAATAAATAACCAGATGAGTCTAAACATTTAAAATTTAAAATGGGGAACCGGGAAATACTCAGGGATAGACGTTTCTAAATATAAATTATCATCCATGTATCAATGTAGAAATTGAAATTTGGTGTGAAACAGAAATATCACTTCAATATCAACCCCCAATTAAAATATTATGTTTCCTAAGCAGGGTGCTTAAAATTTAAAAAGGGGAATTTGAGTACTGAATAGGGTTAGTGGAGGGGGAATTACTTTAAAATATTTCCAAAATTACTATAATATTTGCTTTTCGGCGTGAATTTATTTTTCAATTAGTCAAATTGGTATAAAAAACACAATAACAAAAAATATGAAATAATGAAATTTATAAAAAAGGGACTCAGAAAATTATTAAAAACTGTGTGGGGGGAAGAACGGCCATAAATTATTAGAAAAAAACTAATCGATGTGTTAGACAGTTTCAGTTTTTTTTATGATCAAACCGAAAAACATACAAATATACTAACACAAAAAACCAATATTATTTTAAAAGAGTAAAATTGAGAATATAAATTTGGAAGATCGCATAGGATATTTAGCTTTCAGCAAAAAAAAATAAACTTTAATAATGTTTTTTACAAATGTAACACTTTTAAAACTAGATATTCTATTATTATGATCATGATATAACTTTAGCTAATCGAAACTAACCCAACTTATCTTAACTTAACCTACTCTAACCCAACCAAAGAAATACATTTTTATTTTATAATTTAAATATATTCAAAAGTACGGATTTATTTTTTACAGTGCTATAATTGAAATACGGTCATATTTTCACTTAGTCAACTAATTGCTATCAAAATAAAAATCTTCACATTTTTAAAAATTGGGTATATTATGATGGAAATATTCTTACATTCAAGAATGTTTTGTGGAAATGGATGTTCTGGGGCTTCCAAACTAATGAAAACAATATCAAAGAAAATGTGTGATGTAACTTTATTATATCATTTCTATATATTTTTATTTTAGGAAGGTTATACCTTTGTTTTAATTTCATCTTGATCTTAGAACTGTGACACTTCAGGTAAAATATAATTAAAAATTATCTGGTTTTACCTTTTGAAAAATAAAAAAACATATAAACTCAAAATGTAATTTTTTTAGTCTTCCAATTTACGTTTAGCATATTTTAAAATAATAAACCACCTATAAATAATGTGATATCTTTGAATGCCAGCAATGTGGCTTAACGTTAAGGCAGGTGCCCCTTCTAGCTCAACATTGAACCAATAATCTTTTTTATTTTATTTGAAAACTACATAAAATGTGTATATAAAATTTAAATTATTTAATTCTTATGAGTGTAGTACAAGTAGCAACTGATAAATAAATAGTGACTTAAATTGTGTATTTATAAACAAAAACAAAGAACATATAAACAT
Source organism: Timema californicum (assembly GCA_902141385.1). Classification (NCBI taxonomy): domain Eukaryota; kingdom Metazoa; phylum Arthropoda; class Insecta; order Phasmatodea; family Timematidae; genus Timema; species Timema californicum. The sequence goes on from CABFOW010000313.1 coordinate 180,705, forward strand.
ATTTTCCCCAAAACTTTATATTATTATAGTCAAGATATGTCACATATGATATTTTAAATGAAAAAGGGAAAGTTCCCATTACTAATAACATTGAATTCGATATGAAGGGAGTGACATAACTTGTTTGTTCTTTTCTGGACAGAGCAGGACAGAAAAATAGATTACATTTTCTTGTTTATCCGTGTAAAACTTTTTCTTTTATTTAACAAAGTTCTTTAGGGGTGTTGGGTGGAATATCAAATTACACGTCACAGCCTCAAAACAAATAACAGGATTTGGACAAAACCTTCAAACGATATATTCTTACAAGGGAGTTCGTACGTGTGATTTGATAATACAATCAATTTCAATAAATCGTTCATAGATCTCTTTCTACCCTCTAGCATTCTATTTCTGTTAAATCTCTTTTTACTCTTTTTTCGAAACAAGTAATAAGTTACGCAATAGCATTACATCAAAGCTCGGCAAAGTCTATATATAAAGCCGTTCGGGCTATACGCCTACGTACTAATTACGCTAACAGTTTTAGGCATTAGGAAGGTTATATTAATATGAAGTGTAACGGATTTGCATGGAAGGGAAGTATAAAAAAAGTTGGGACAATCCACCCTCAATATACCCAACCGAGGTTCGAACCTTGATCTCCCCATCATCGGCAGTCTAGTCTACGACGAGGGTAGTGCATTAGACCATGCGGCTACCAAAGTGGGCAAGTAGGATATTCATTTTATTATTATTATTATAGTAAAATATTGAATTTTGTCTTAAATGATATATATCACATATTATAGAATCTAGCTCACTTTTAATTTATATATATATATATATATATATACATATAATGAAAGTGAGCTAGATTCTATAAGATAGTATCAATACCAATGAACATTAATCGGACACTTTCAATTAATGCTGATATCAAAACATAATAGAACATAACATATATAATCTAGCTCACTTTCATTATATATATATATATATATATATATAATAAAAGTGAGATAGATTCTATAATATGTGATACACTTGCAAACTTATAAATTTGTATAGGGATATTGTAAAAATTGGTAAGCTATAATACAAGGTAGTAATTATGGTTTATTTAAAAAAAATTAAAAATTATGTTTTGATATCAGCATTAATTGAAAGTGTCCGATTAATGTTCATTGGTATTGATACTATCTTTCAAAAGAGGCTAATGTAAAACGTATATGAGATGTCTTGGGAATATATCAAAGTAGTTCTATTAACTTTTGTAAATGTTATAGATTATTTTAACATTATTTGAAAACTACACCAATATTGCTATTGTTGATAAAAACTTATGGCTCATACAATAATGTGAGTGTGGTATAATTAGATAACAAAATGAAGAATACATATCAAAGTGTCTCAATTTTATAGCTATTTTGAGAGAAAATTTCCACAAACTTTAAAAATCCCTCCAACTCTAGATATATCTTATGAACAAACTATTAGAACTAAAACATCCCTAAATATATTGAATTAGCACTATAGTGCCACTAGAGCTTACTTTTCATAGTGCCTCTGAAATTTGAAGTTCAAACACTAATAAATTAAAAATAATTCATATTTGATTTGATATTAAAATTAGAAAAAATAGTAGATAAAAATAGCGGGATACTTATATTATTAGTCTAGTGGTGTTTTGTAAATAATTTGCATAATTTTTGCAAGTCAAAATAAGGAGAGATAAATGGCATGGATCAAACATGAACACAAATATATTCCTAGAACTATGAGATTATATTATTAATGTATTTAATATAAAATAAAGTGAAGGATGTACCCACCTCAGTAGTCGCATGGTCCATGCATGGCGTCAAATATGCCAAATACTGGATTACCAATTATAGGTATATAGGGCTTCATATCCTGGTCAGACGTACATTACTACGAGTGTAGGATGAATGGTCACCCCAGGTGGCGGGGAGGAGGATGCCCGCCCCCGCTGGGACTCTCGCCGATCTGGGGACTATTAGATCCAGAGTGCGGTGGGACACCCAGAGGGGCAGGGTACCGGGGGTGTAATATACCTGGAGGAGCGGACCAACTAGTAGGTTAGATATAGGAAAGAAGGACAAATAGGACTTTTAGATTTAGTTGTTTATTCTAAATTTATTATTGTAATTAAAAAAAAGAACATAGAAAAAATATGTAATGTTAATTCAAGTTGTAGATCTAGGTCTCGAGCTACATGCTAGGAATCGGGGTAAATAGTGTAAATAAATAATTACATACATTTTATATTAATGGTACCCACCTTTGTGGCGTAGTTGGCTAACGCGCTTATCGTGTTGAAGCTCGACTGCTGAGGACGGGGAGATCGAGGTTCGAATCTTGGTTGGGTAAATTGGGGGTGGTTTTTCCTAAATGGTTTTCCACGCAAATGCGGGTTCACTTCTTCAAATTCAACCTTCCCAATTCCTAATCCATTAGCGTAATTAGTACTTAAAGCGTATAACCCGAACTGGTATTAAGACGCGGAGCTAAATAAATAATATATATATATATATATATTAATGGTATCCCACTTTCTCTCTACGAAAATGTGGGTGTATTTTCCTCTAAATTCTACTTTCATCCAATCAGTGTAAATATGCAAATAGCCCATACGGGTAGTAAGTAGGGAATAACAAAAGTATCAAGTGAACAATTTGATGGTACTGAAAAAAAAAGAAGATCATTTAAAGTTAATAGCGCTGCTGAGTCATTATACAAACGCTTAGAATTCCCAGGGGACTCTGATTAGAAATATGTTGTTGCTTTAAAATGGACAAACATTCGTTAGAACACTAAGAATGTTTCCATCACTATGATCAGGCGGCCGTAAAAGCTAATAAAACTAACTGAAAGAGAAGTTGCAAAAACCAAATATAAAGAAACCTTTAACTTAAATAATAATTAGATCAAAAATACAAATTTAATATTTGTTACCATTTTTACATGATATTTACAACATATTCAAAAGAGCTTAAAGGATATTAAAAGAGTTTAATTGAGTATCAGTAACGCAAGCATATTATAGGTATGTAGGTAAATACCCTCCCTTGATGAACTTTATTTTTAAAACTTGAAAATAATTTTACAGTTGAGATGTGATGTGGTAGATCAAGTTTATGCTAAATAAAAAAATAATTAATATGATTTATCTTTCATAAATGAGATTTCTAGATCTTAATATTTTAATTTAAGGATCTCCTTGTTGAAAGCCAATAAGAATAAATACAGTCAATATAACTTTTGGAGCGTGTACATAACTATATAAATAAGTTGCCATCACTAGATTAAAGAGTTGATATAAAAAAACCATTAGCAATCACTGGAATTACGAGAGGTGGTATATTGAAACAATTTGTCATCAGTATAAATACAGGTGATTCATTGAAACCCTTTGCCATCACTTAAATCCCATTAAATGATAAAAAGAAACAATCTTATGTCGTTAAAATGATGGAGATGATATAATGAAACAATTTGTTATTAGAAGAAATACAGGAGGTGATTCATTGAAACCCTTGGATGTCACACTATTATTACACTATATGATACAAAGAAAACATATTATCCGATTAGAATTATAGGAGGTGAAATATTAAAACCATTTGCCATCACTAGAATTATTTAATATGATATTTTTGTCATCACTATACATTATTATTACAAGAAGAGATACACTGAAACTATTATCCTTTACTAGAATTACCAAAATATAAACACTGATACGATCTGATGACACAAGAATAAAGGAGGGGTATGCTTAAACTATTTGACAACAATAAAATTACAGTATGCTGAAACCATTTACTACTACAAGTAATATGCACTTTTTCTATAAAAATATAACTCTGGTTCAAATAAAACAAATATTCGTACCATACAAATATAGAGTTTAAGTTTCTTTACATAGTGATATAAACAGTACTTGAATTTCTGTCATGAGCATAGTGACATTATCTAAATACCTTTTTTAACGAAGAGAAAAAGTTTTCATTAGATTCCAGGGCACCCTTGATAGATATTCAACAATAATTGTTGAGGTCATCATGTGAAGAACTTTAAACTCTATGTTTGTATAAAAGCAATATTTGATGTGTTTTGAACAAGAAAGTTTTATTATAAAAACTGAAAAAACACTGTCTTTTTCCCGCGTTGATTGTAACCCAACCCTAAGTGAAATTACAGAAGATAACTATGTTTGCAAGATGTAGAGAAACAAAGAAATGATTTGTCACGAGGATTTCAGGTGACACACAAATACCGCTAAGCAATGAGACACATCTTGGACTATAGAGGAACAATTTGCCATCACTAAATTACACGTAAAATTACAAATAAAAATAGATACCATGCCCAAATAATCAGTTGAAATCAATCCGGCCACAGTCAATAAGTACTTCGAACTAAGTTTTATTTTGTTGGAACCTTCTTTTTGGGAAATTAGAAACCCACTCTCTTGAAGGAAACAACCAATAGAAAATTAAGGTTAAGGTGGGGGTAGTAAGGGGGAGTAAAATAGAAATAAAGTGATTAGCTTTAATGTTACTAGAATAAAATTAGTTTTCTTGAACTTTTATTTTTGGTTGCATCACGTTTCAATATCTATAAAGCATATCCTTATATTTACATTAGTAAGGTAGATATAGAAGGTGAAATTCTAGAGGAAGTTAACATACATTTGTGTGTAGTAAAAATGTAAAGGGGGACCATCATTACATCGCGTTTTTTTGTACAAATACGTTACAGGTCCATCACGTCGCATTTCCCCCCACCTATCTACACACAGTTAACCATACTCTTAACGTACAACCAATAGGAATGAGGAGGCGTATGTATACAATTACATCGCGTTTACAAATACAACGCATTTTACTAGGATAGTGGGCCTGACTCTCACTTTTAAGGTGGGGTGGGTTGAAACTGAGATGCCTAGACAAGTGAATCTATAACACTCCAAAATTAAATACACCATAATTATGTTTTTTACTCTTTGGAAAATATTGTCTAGTTAAAAAGTATATTTTCATTTGTATATTATATCTTTATTTTATTATTTAATCTTTGCCTTTGGTTGCGCCACAGCAATTTGAATTTACAAATGTGAGTCTCCAAGTTCTTTAAGGACATTAGATTTCTGGCAAGCTAGAGACTCTCCCCATCCCAAGGGGAGTCAGTTGACCCTTCATTCCTATTGGTTGTATGTCAGAGTAGGGTTAGCTGTGTGTAGAGAAGGGAGGGGGGGACGCGATGTGATGGACCAGCAATGTTTTTGTACCAAAAACGCAAAGTAATGGTCACGCGATGTAATGAACATGTGAGGTAATTGTGAATTTAATTAATGTAGAACTCCAACCATCCAGACAATGACTATCTGGATTCATTTCGAAAAATATGTTTTTCTTTAAATTCAGAGTTTATAAGTATGAAGTGGACATAATGGTGAGTAACTGATTTTGTTATTGCTTTTAATAAGTTCGAAAATGTACTCTTATGTTGTTACCCGCCTCGGTGGCGTAGTTGGCTAACACATTAGTCGTGTTGAGCCCTACGGCTGAAGACGGGGAGATCGAGGCTCAAATCTCGGTCGGGTGAACTGGGGGTGGTTTTTTCTAAATGGTTTTCCACTTTCCCTCCACGCAAATGCGGGTTCACTTCTTCTAATTCAACCTTCCCAATTCCTTATTCATTACCTTAATTAGTAGTTAAAGCGTATAACCCGAACGGGTAGTAGGACGCGGTGCTAAAAATAATAAAAAATAAAAATACCCTTATGTTGTGTTGGATAATAAATACATATTTTATTTGTTTTATAATGAGTCTTAGGTACAATACATATTTGCGAATTACATAATTAAATACTAGTGCATACGTTAAACGTTATAGTTTTCTCTATAAAAATTATTATCTGGATTTTAGAATAAACTAATATAGTTCTTAATTAGGCCGAACAATTGGAGGTTTACTGTGATAAAAATACTCTCAGTAAAAAGAGAAGTATTTGAGAATTGACCTCGCTCAATGGGAAACCAGAGTTTAGAATTATTAGTATGAGTAATTTATAATGTTATTGAAATAAATATCGATATACAAAAGAGTGAAATTTAGTCAAAATAATAAAATTATTCTCAAAATAAAATGTTATAAATTTTATAGGTAGTGCCAACACATTTGTAATATCCTCTGTGCTATAACATAGTTTCATAGCAAATGTGTAATAAAAACTATGTATAAGGTTATAATTATATTCTTTATTTATGAATTAGCACACAATAATAGTAGGAATTAGATGGCTGCCAATTTAATATATATTATATAATTATATATTAACTTTGCTACTGAATTCATTATGTTGGTATAGTATTTGTCTTCGTGAAGTCAAGAACAGGTTAACTGCTTTTCCTTTTCACTTAATTATTTATGTGATTTATGTGAGTGCTCTCTCTCTCTGTATTTACATATTATCCCTGTAAAATAAGTATGCTCCTAAGCTGGCCATTTTAATTTTAATATAAAAAAGGGGCTACAACATAGACAAACTTTATTAGTTATTGGTATTTATTTTTATTGCTATAAATATTATAAATATTTATAAAAAAACACTACACAAAACTATTTTAATAATATAAACAAACGAAAAAATTTAAAACCTACGTCAAGGATTACAAAAACACTAAATTCCATCCGAAACGTAAATTTGGAAAAGTGAGTGTACCGCCACTTGAATAGCAAAGGAAGCGAATAATAGCTAATTACATGGCGGGTGGATTGATAATCTTGCCTCTCTTTCCCCAACCTACCATTGCACAAATCCCGGACAAGAAGGTTTTAAATTATTTCTCGCTACAGGGGTTAAAGGGTCGGGGGAAGGTATTTTACGCTCTGAGGGTCCTTACATAAAGGCTCTAGACCCTAGACTAGAGGGTTGTTGGAAGGATTGAGTAAGGGGGATCTTGCAAAGTTCCACCCTATTCAAGCGCTTCCCTAAGATGAAATAGTAAAGGGAAGTGAAGGTAGGGTAAAAACCTGTATGGATACATCTTGGAGCAGTTGATAAAGTGGTACGTTTTTGCAAAACACTCCCAAAATTTATTTTAAACAATTTTTGTATTGGTGTGTTTTAGCACCGTATCTTACTAAACTTTTGGGTTATATGCTTATTTAATAATTACGCTGATGGTTTAAGGGATTAGTATGGCTATATTTGGAGGAAATGTACCCGCATTTGCATGGAGGGAGAGTTTAAAACAATTTTTGAAAAAAACAGCCTCAGTACATCCAACTGATATGAAAATTTTTATCTCCCCATCATCGGATAATTATAACAATTGTATCCTCATATGTGAGGAAAAAGAGAGAGAGTGGAAAATCGTTTAGGAAAAACCACCTTTAGTACACCCAACCAGGATTTGAACCCCGATCCCCTTGTCATCGGCAGTCTAGTCTAGTGTGTGTGTGACGTATTGGACTATTCGGCCACCGAATTAGGTATTTTTATAATAATGGGGTATGAGGAAGGTAGAGTTCAAATGAAATGTAGTGTACATGTATATTTTAGTAAAAAGTTTGGAAAGCCATTTAGAAAAAAATATCCTTGTTACACTGTGCAAGGAATATACCCTCCTTCCCCCCCCCCCTCCTTTTCTATTAAGTCCAATAAGAGAAGAGTGATGCCTTAGTTATTGGGTCCACAGGTACAGGTGTGTAGTAGGTTGTTTTTTAAGTTATGTCAATAATACAGGCATATATGATATAAATATATTTTAAACCATAACAACTTTGGTGGAGTATTATGATTGAGAATTCGTCTCCACCCAAGTTCAAATTATTTTACAATTGTGAGGGAGGTTCGGGTTAGATCACGCACCTAAGGGGAAAAAAAGCCATAGCTTTAAAACTTATCCTAAAATTAAAAATATGTAAACAATACTCAAACATATCAGCTCCTTAAGAATGAAAACACTGTTTGATAAATTTCTTAAAATAAGTAGAAATAATTATTTTTTTTTTTACAAAAGTGTAATCTGCGTACTCTTGAACGACTAGTTGCTGGGCAAGAGTACGAACTTCGTCGACCATGTGTACGCGAATCTTTTCAACAGTGGTCACATATGTAAGGCCCACTGGTTCTCATATTCAGCCTCACTATTTATTTTAAATTTTACTGACACAACTTTTACTTTCATCTTATCCTCCCGTTTTCTCTTTTTTCCTCTCGCATAAGTTTCGTTTCATCACTCTCTCTCTTTTCCTCTTTGAAACTATTCTTAACTGGGGTTGATGTTATTATTTCTGATTTTTGTGACCGTCTTTTTCTTTGTTTCTACTGAGGTTACTTTTGGTAGAAGTTAGAGCTCTGAAATCTGCGTGTGGCGTTGCTGAATGAGTGAACCTGTTTAAGTACTTGGTTGGTTATACAAGACTAATCCAGCCTCTTTATTAGATTGAGAAGGGGGGCATGGTGGAAGCTGCGCAGAATCATCTACTTCAGAGATAGCTTGATCCCCTAATATCGTGGTGACAGAGCATATACCTGTAGCTGAATCATATTTATTACCACAAAACAACATGGTGTGCCCAATCGGTCAGTTCGTGTTAGAATTTACTCTCGTGCACCTTCAGTGAAGCATTCCCTATGACTTGGGGACTTTTATTACCACTGACCACTGCCATCTTGCCTGCGGAAAGTTAACAGGGACAGGAGGAATCGCTATAGACCCTCTATTGTTGATATAAATAAAAAATTTAGAAGAATGGTATTGGCAAGAGTGGCGAAAGCATTTAGTCTTGTAAGAATACGCAGATAATGCGGGTAAGAGTTCATGTGATTCTTAGCCGATACCATAATGAGTACTCTTATCCGACATTGCTAGTTTTCTTTAAAAGGCCAGTTTATGCCATCTCCTGCCACTTTAGAAGAAAATATTGCAGAGGTTGCAAGAGACACCCATACAAAAATTGCGCTACTGTAGAAATTATTGACTCCTAGTAGAGTTCCCTAATTCCTCAAATTTGAATGCCAGAATATTACCAAAAAAATTATAAAAAATTGGTTTATATATATAAAATCTTCAGATCATAAGTAAAATTTTCTACAAAACAATCACTATAACAACTCCTAGTTACACCATGATTGGTCGTTACTAGTTTCACGCCAAGTGTTACCAACTTTGTATTATTATTATTATTATTATTTAGCACCGTGTCTTACTACCCATTCGGGCTATACGCTTTAAGCACTAATTACGCTAATGGATTAGGAATTGGGCAGGTCTAATAAGAGGAAATTAACCCGCATTTGCGAGGAGAGAGAGAGTGGAGAACCATTTAGTAAAATCCATCCCCAGTTCACCCAACCGAGATTCGAACCTAGATCTCCCCATCCTCAGAAGTCGAGCTCCACACGACTAGCGCGTTAGCCAACTTCGCCACCGAGGTGGGTAACTGTTTAGTTAATCATTCAAAACATTACACACCTATATAATAAAGGCACACAAGTTTAGGTACAAATTTATCAGGTTTTTATTTTTGTTTCTTAATTCCTTTTATATAAAAGACATCCAAATTTAACATGTTAGTGTTTAGAATACTATTTGCTTTAATAAAAGGGATGTTTGAGTGCTTACTACAATATTGTGACATGAATAATGAGCAATTGCTTGTCTAAAGCTTTATTGACTCATTATTCATGTCACAATATGGGTAGAAGGGGATTGACCTCCTCCAATTCAGAGGGAGGCGCCTGCTGGATATAGGAGGTGGGCTTCTTTTTCGTGGGCCACCCTGTATTATATAGAAATATATATATATATATATATATTTATATATACAGTACTGTACATACATAAAATCTTAATGAGGTGTTTCTGGAGAGTAAAAGTTAAACATATAAAATCATAACCAAACAAAAAAAAGAATCCGGTACTGGCGTCCAGTTACAACACTGTTGTACCCTAATTGCCGTGGGTCAGAGGAACTTAACTCTCCCCTACTCTTTCGACCCATTCCCTACCAGAACAGTTGAATCCTCAAAGCCATGGGTTGGAGTAACATCGTTTTCCCCTCCCAACCACCCTTTAATCCCCTCTCACCCTCGCATCTCGCGCGCTGCTTCCGCACAAACGGGCAGTTAAGCGTGTGCACCTGACATTTTGATAACATTACAACAGCATCAGTCATGTGCCCCGGGCATCTAAACAGTTCATGCTTATTAAGCGTCACGCAGTAGTGGATCTACAGTCCCCCCCAAAGCAGAATGCAACAGTAAACTAATTCCACAAATAATCTACAAAGAGATCCTAGCTGTTTGTGACAGACAGCTTAAAGTGGAATGCAGGGTTGTTATAATTTTACCCAGCCGTAAAAAAACCAACTGGGTTTTATCAAAATTGTTAAAAAAAAATCACACTTAATATATTTTGCGTACAAAGCAATCGTCTGTTAAATTATTGAAAATGCTTAGTCATTCTGTTTTAGGACTTTTGGTTCAGACCCAATAATAATACATTGATTTGTACGTAGTTTTGGACTTATAGATTTAATACAATGGACTAAATTATAAACTATGTTTTAATTGGCTTAGCAACTCATTTGATATAATATAGTTTTAAGGTACCTACACCGTATTAATGCTAGGCCCTAGAAATACTACTTTGTCAAAAAAGAAAATAAGATAAGAAAAGTTCTTAACTTTTATCTTTAAGTAAAGAAAGCAACAAATCAATTCTGCAGCTGTCTTCCCAGTAATTTGATACATGGTCTCCCCTCCCCCTCCCAACTCTTTCTATTCCTTCTACACAAACAGTATTAAAAAAATACTGTTATACAGTAGTGTTATCAAGAATTACATTGTTGCATTATTGCCTTCCTTTATTAAGTCTCTTATTACTCCTTTCCTAATTATATTAAAATAAAAATATGTTTTTCTGGATCCCGAATAATTAATATATTTGAATTGTTGGCTTAGTCGGATAGCAAAAATAATATCTTTAACTAAAAAAACCTAATAAAGCGCACTATAACACATCTGTTTTTTTTAAAAGTCCGGGTTTTTTCAATTTTGATAGAATGCGAGAAAAGGTCAAAGCTTTAGCTGTTTTTGTACAAAAACAGTTTTTTTTGGAAGTAATGAATAAAATATTTCTTAAGTATAAACATAGAGTTTAATTTTTTTCGCATAGTTATATAAACAGTCCTTGAATGTCTGTCAAGAGTGTCTTGGAATTTAATGACCATTTAATCTCTTCATTTAAAATGATTATCACCAAATGCTAACACATATTCATGACATATATTCAAGAAATTAAGTTATTGCCATGCAAAGAAAATTTAACTATGTTTCTACTAGAAGAATATTTGATTTATTTTGGTCAAAAATATATTTTGGATACAAACTGGTATAACACTTACCTTTTCTCGCATTTCCTACTCTCTCATCTTAACCTAGCAGTTTTCTAAACCAACTAACTCCAATAGTCACTTGCAGGAATGGCACTGCTGTATCCAGCATACAACTACAGTAGCCTCATGGCTTATTTGGTGCTGACTGACAGCTCACAGCTGACTTCTACAGTCAACATTTAGGTATATACCTAAATTTTGACCATCAGAAGTAAAAGCTGCTAAACACATGTTTTTGCAGATCCTATGGTTCGGCGTAGGGATAAATAATATGTTCTAATAACTTTTCAAAGCTTTTAGCTCTCAGCTGTGAGCTGTTAGTCAGCACCAAGGAAGCCATAGGGTCACTGTAGTTTTAGTAATAATAGGCGGGGATCTCAGGCCGATTGTTAGAAATTCACTCATTTCAATAGTCGCCACAGAGTTTGACAACTGTCTGAAACCACCAATTAGCTTTACATACTATCTTCAACTATGTTATAGCTGTCTGAAACAATAAACAAATTCATTTTTCCATCTCCAGTTATATCAGGGTTGTCTAAAACAACAAACCAAATCCTCTTTACAGCCTCAGGTTTATCATAGCTTTTTAAGACAACAAACATATTTCTCCATCCATCTTCAGGTATCTCATAACTGTTTGAAACAACCAACAAACTCCCCTATACAAAAAAACCAAACAAAACCTAGCCTTCAACTGGTATACACATGGAAGGTCGACAAATTTAAACAATCAAAATGCATGCTTTTCGTGAAAGGGCGAAAATGAAACCGGCTAATAAGGAAGCCACGAGTTGAGGAAATAATTAATTATTTTTCCTTCACCAATATAATTAAATGTGGTGGTATTAATTTCGAACCTTGTTTAGAACTAATTGTCAACAACGTTCAAAATAATTTTGCTTCATAAACTTATTTTAGGAGTCAACTTAACATAGAACTCCAAATTGTGAGCCAAAAACTAGAAATTAGCACGTGGAATATCAGTAATATTAGCTGTAACTGTTGTAAAACCTCCAGCCTTGAATTCATCATCGTTAAAATGGCAGGTACTGATATTTCTCTTGATTAATTTATTATTTCATGCAGAGAATCGAACCTATGATATTAGTATTAATATCTGTAATAGCAGCGATAGAGAACTAGTAACAATAATAATTGTAATATCAGTGGTAGCAGTGACAGTTTAAGTTTAATTTCAGTAGTACATTAGTTGTTATTAGCATTAGTTGCTGTAATTTTGCTAATACTAGTTGTAGTAACAAGAGTATTAGTTGTAATTAGAGCAGAATCAGCAGAATAACATTAATACAGAATTATAGTGTTAACAATGACCCGCAACTATGGTCACATGGTAACTGAAGTGCTGGTGACGGAGAAGTTGATCCTGACCTGATGCTCTGGAAGTGGTTTTTCATGTGTTATTTATAACAAGTGTTTTTCTCACATCTCCTCTCCGCGTATTTTTAGAACCATTACTTACTAGCCGTTTGGGTTATAGTCTACGTACAGAACATGCACTTTATTACACAAATGTGTTAGGGATGAGGTAGTTTGAATTTGGAGGAAGTGTGCTCGCATCTGCAAGGAAGTAGAGTGAAAACAATTCAGGAAAAAGTCACCTTAAGTATATCAGAAGGGGATTAGAACCCAAATGTCCCCTTTATCGTCAGTTTAGTCTCTATCTCAGGGGTCTCCAAAATTTTTGGTACGTGGGTGACATAATATATTTTACACGTTTTCTTGGGCCTAAGTAAAAAAAATAATTTTTACAAATGAATATCATTTATTTGGATCTTTTCGGGAAATCAGCATTATATTATTCAGAATGAAAGAGAAATGTAATAATTACAAAGAAAGGTAGTGAAGCATACATATATTCAAGAATCAGAATCTCATATTTACTCTGGGATAGCAATGGAAGATTTCAATCGTAGCTATCAAACATTGTTTTGCACAAGATCAATGGAAATGATGGAATTGCTTTTTTAATTATAAAATATTGCTGAACTGAGATTCAAAACATTAGCTGTTCATCATTAGAATAAATTTAAAATGCTTATCAGATAAATTTGCTTGATAGTCTGACTTGACATACTTCATACTTAATTCTTGAGAATTTTTGTTCACACAGGATGTTTTATCAAAAATTGACACAACTCCACAAGCAAATCGCTTGAAATTCGGAAATTTCTCATGCTGCTAAGATTTTAAAATTGGATCATCAGATCTCTTTCTTTATATTTGTGTTTCAGCATTTCATATGATTCGAGACCAATAATTTCCATTTTTAACTAACTTGGTAGTGTTTCAACATTGCAGTCAAATTATTTTAAAACAGACTTCGTTATTTCATCTGTTTTTCTATTGAGTTTAGAAAATCATCTCCGAAATTGTTTTTAAGTCAGAAATTAATTCTAATTCAAATGAATAAGAACATTCTGCTTCATTCACGTTCTTCTTGATATTTTTCACAGCATGTGAAATGAACCAATTAATGAATGTTCACCGATTCCTCAAGTAGGACTAGCAACATTTTGCCCTGAATGACTTGACATGCACGAATAGATCCCAAATGAAATGTACTTCAACTTGTAACTTTAGATTCAACTGATTCGTATGGCTGGTCACATCTTCAAAAAATTAAACTTTTCAAACCCAGTCAGTGTTTGATGAAATTGATTGAGGTTTATTCTTCTCTATGAAAAATGAATCAATTTAGATTTAATAATTTATATTTATAAAAAATAGTAAATATAATTACTTACTTTTAAAATTATGTATCATCTTTTGTGACTTTCCTAGCATAGTCCTCTGCCGGGAGTCTTGGAAATAGTACCTAAAAATCGTCACAAGCCGTTCTGTTGTGGGTTTAAGGTAGTGATTGACACCAGCTGTCTCTTACACCGTGGTTTGAGGCATTTAATCATGCGGCACCCTCGGCTCCAAATGGGGGCTTGCAATTCCGACAGCGCTCTGGCTTGGTGTCTTGTGGGGTGCTCGCATGCGGAAAGGAAATGGGACATATCAAATATACTGCATTTAGAAATAAGAAGGTAAACAATTAATTTGTTTTTTGATTTAATCTTGTGGTGGGTTGGATCTAATCTTGTGGCGGGCCGGATGTGAACCGTGGGCTGTAGTTTGGAGACCCCTGCTCTAACCAATAGAATAAATCTTTTTTGCATTTCATCTTACCACCTATCCTGGCTAGCCAGAATTAATTACGCTCGTGACCAAGGGAGGAGAAAGGTACAATTATATAGGTTAAACGTACTGTACTCTCAGTAGCGTGCGGAGAAAATAGAAAACTACTTAGGAAAAAGGACAATCTCAGCTAACCAGGGTGAGATTAAAATCCTAACCTCTTAGTCGACGGCAAACCAGACAGCATTAGTTCCCGAAGATGTGGATATATCATTAATAAACTTGGTTTGTAACGCATTCATAATTAAGAATAACTCAATATGTACTAACTCTTCTACTATGGACTTACCCAGTACTAGACCCGCTTCAGTGGCTGAATGGTCTGTGTCGTCATTCTCGTGATGATGGAGAGAATGGGCTTTGAATCCCGGTCTGCTCTACTGAGGGTGGTTTTTCCTAATAGGTTTTTCACTTTTATTCCACGCAAATGCGTGTTTATTACCTCCAAAGTTCCTTCCACATCCTACCCCATTAGAGTAACTATCATGTATGCGTATAGCCTGAACAAGTATTAAGAAGCAATAGTAAAAAAAAACTTAACAATCATTAATGTATACGTAGTAATTGTAGTAGAAGTAGTAATGGCGACTGTTAAAGCGGTAAAAATATTTATGAAACTAGTACTAGTACTGTACTAGTAATATCTTATTAAGTTTTGAAATTTCCCGACTTTTCTAGTTTTTTTAGACCTAAAAAATATGAACTTTACCCGTATTTACAAACATGGTTAAGATTTTTTTAAATATATATATATATATTTAAATGTCTATGTTAGACTAATGACAAAAAAAATAATGAGGTAATTAACGTAGAAAAATCATTTGAACTAGAGATAAAACTATTTAAATAGTTATTAGTGGGCTCTGGCTCTTCTACTTTGAATTAAAAAAAATACACTTTAAAAATATCGTATGGTTTCATTCACCCTTTAAAATTTCTCCAACTGCTTCCTGTCACTCCAAATTTCATTACGTAAGTGTTTTCCTAATCCATAGGTATGTATTAACCCTACTAGTGGTAACATTAGTATTATTATACTATTAGTATTAATGTAATTGTGATTATGTACTTTTGGCAGCTCAGAGTTATTAAAATGTAGGTTTGTAAGTTATCAAAATTGACGGGGTGAATTTTATATTTTTTTGTTAGAACCCTAAGAAAAGTTACAAAAAACTATTCGATCAAGTAACTTTCAAGCCAGGGACCACGCCCAGCTCTCTAAAACCAAATCAAAGCAAGAGCGTTCAGGAATAAGTATTATCGATAGTACTAATTACCATCCTTGTGGATTAGAATACACGGGGGATAAAATGAACATTACTTAATTAAGGACAGCCGTGGATTCAGGGGGGATGGGGGGTTGTCAAAAGGCCAGTTGATCCCCGCGGGAAAGCTAGAGAGAATTAATATTTAAAAAAAAAGAATGTTCAAACTTTAGAACGAAAATACAATACAGATAAATTATACAATTTTATCTGTTTACGCGCAGACACCTCTTAAGCCGGGTCCACACGTGCAATATTCGTCCATGATTATTCAATAATCGATATGACTCACGCAAGTGTAGTAAAAATATTAGTGTTCATGTACAAATTTGTCGTGCATAGTGAGTAACGAACATTGTTCCGCATAGAGACAGTAGACTACCAAACACCAAAGAAGACTAATAATTAGGGGTGTGCGAAGCCAGTTTTTTCAGTTCGAAGCGAAGTCGAAGCGAATATTCAAGAATATTCTCGAAGTCGAATCGAAGTTCGAATAAAATTTATACAACTAATAATAGCTCTTAAAACAAGCTATTTTTTTAAAAAAGCTGGATGTTTTTAGCCTTAATATATTTATATTTAGTTCAAATGCTATTAAATAGATATATTTTATCTAACTTTAATAAAACCTCACAATTTAGCCTAATTATGTAGTAATACACAATAAGACAATAACCTTTTTAGAAAAAAATATGTAGGCCTACTAAAAAGACATTTACTTGGGCACGTAAATAGACAATTATATTTTATAAAAAACATAGGTATATACTATATTAGGTTAAGTTATATGCTAAGAAAATATTTACACAGTCCTGTGACATTGTGCAATAATATTATCCTACATTTGATTTGCAATTTAACTTTAAAAAATATTCACTTCAGGGCAGATTATGTTATAACTTATTTTAAAAAACGTGTATTAAGAATTAAGAAAAATTATATCAACATCAAACAGTTTTTATAAGTTAAAATAAAAACAAACATTGTAAGAAATTATCCACACAGGCAGTTAGAAGTGTTACTTTCTCTTCAAGTTATTTTGAAAGAATGTTAATTCCTCGACATGAATAGGAGTTAACGTTTCACACCTGGCAGTTACAATGTTTCCTGAACTAGAAAAGACCCTTTCACTGCACACACTTGTAGCAGGTATTCCCAGGTATTTGAGGGCTAACTTGGAGACATTAGGATATTTCCGAGAACCCTCTTCCCTCCACCAGATATAGGGGTTTGTTGATCTGGGCACTCGTGGCGGATGGACTACGACTGTAATGTCCCACAATTGCTTTTGCCTTTGTCAAAAGCGTAAAAACCCCAGAACATTCTGCTTTGGCATCATGGATAGCTAATTGTAGGGAATGGGCAAAACATGGAATGGAAATAAACAGGGAATTAACTGCAGAACGAACATTTGTAGCATTATCGCTGACACAATATATTGGAAGTTTATCATCATTTAAAGCAATGCCCCATTCACAAACAGCCTGTTGCAGTGTAGCTCTGATGTTCACAGCTGTGTGTGATTCATTAAGTAGCACAGTGTTCATTGTAAATGACTTGTACTCAAAGTCTGGTTTTAAATAATGACACGTCAGACTTATGTAACTGTCATGTGCACGTGAGTCCATCCACCTGAGGTAAGCGACAAAGCAAAAAGTTGGGGTAAATCATTAATAAGTGTACTACATGTTTCATTAAGTTGATGAAGCCTTCTTCCTCAACAAACTTGTAGGGCAAGAGACTCATTGCCAACATTTTTGCAATTTGCTTTGTAATTTTGTGTGTTATTGGGTTGGTAGGCTGCATGATTAAACCTTTCTGAAAGGCACCTTGAATTGATGATTGAACCAGTGTGTCTTTTTTAGGAGCTGAAGTAGTTTGTTTTATTGACACTTGCTCTTTTAAATTCATTGAATTGAGATGGATGCGTCTCTAGATGGTTTGAAAGTGTTTTTGTTGTGCTGGAATAGAGGATTTTAAAAATTAAAATCTTGAAATCAAAAATGTAAGTTATATTTTAATCAGATAATAAAAATATTAGGCTTAAATGTATTAAAATCAGTAAATTTGCTTGAATGCTAGAACTATATAAACTTGGGAAATTAAAGAAGTAATTTGTAAAATCCAATATTACTGTTCAATCTAACACATTAAAATAAAACGTAGATAAACTGCAACACATGCTCTAAATAAGCTATCAAAGTTATTTTTATTCCAGTTTTAAATTTTTTTAAAAAGGTAAATCTTTTGGTATTACAGAAAAATATGGATTCTTTTAAAAAGAAAAACGTTTCTAATAGCAATAAGTCACCTGTTGGCGTTTTGTATTTTTTCAGGCATATTTTACACTGGGCAGTTTTCTTAGAAGCTCTCGTGAAAAATACCCATATTTCACTTTTAATTTTCTTTGTTTCGGACATTTTCGTAGGCTTAACCAAAACTATTGATAAATAAATAAGAAACAGAAACAGTCTAATGTTGCCAACATGAGGTCATCAAATTTTCCATCAAGTTTTTGGGTTAATATAAATAAATCATTTAATTGTTTAGTTAAATAAAAAAATTAATTTAAAATTGAAACAAAATTTAATCAGTAAAGGGTAAATATGTTTGCTTATATTCTGTATCAAAATTAATTTTTTCGACTTTCAATCAAGTTTTTAATTTATCTCTTGGCGCATGCGTCGTAACATTTTCTGTTGAGTAGAGCAAATACACGTGAAGGTCATTTCATTTCAGAATATTGAAAAAGATTCACTTGAAAAAAATTATGCAAAATTCAAAGCAAAAATATGATTTTAAATTGTATATTGATTTTTTATAAATATTATTTTTATCACGTGAATTTAGGTCATGTGGCGGTGAAGATAGCTGAACGTATTTAATTTGTGAATCGATCAGGCCGTGTAGCATCGAATATAATCGATTATTGAAATTGTGTAACTATCGATATATTCAATATTTCATCAAAACGAACTATTTAAAATTCACAAGTTATTTATTGAGAGAATAAGAAAAAGATACTTACAGGAACATTTTTTTTAAAACAAAAATAGTGTGATCACCATTTATTAAAAGTGGTCACTAATCTCAGTAGAAATATTGTGGAATAATAATAATTATGTCAGTCACAATCAACTAGTCGTTTCATAACCATGGCCTTTTGTGTCAATACATAGATATTAAAAAATATCGAACTAATCGATATTTAACCTATAAATCGATAAGGCCCATCTTTCGTAAAAGTAAACAAATGAAAATAATTTGTATTAGAAGCTTGCGCCTCATACATATTAGTAAGTATTCTATAATTCAACGTTTATTTTTGTTTTAAATTGTGAATTGTGTGTGGTAAACATGAATATAATCTACTAGAATAATAGCTCAGAATGGTTAAAATTGAAAATACTTATATATTTTTTGCCGAAGCTTCGAATTTTTCGAAGTAAATATTTTTTGTCGAAGTCGAAGCCGAAGTTAGTTAATATTCGCTTCGACTTCGAGATTCTCGAAGCTTCGCACACCCCTACTAATAATTGACTGAAAGCAGTTCATTCACGAATACCGAATATAGAGTATGTCTAGCAGGAACGGTGGAACTGTGGGGGACTATGGCCCCCTGGAAATAATTTGTCCCTTCCTGAAATAGATTTACTAGATATATTTTCGAATATGAAACTGAAATATGGCCTTAAATCAATCTCCAAATAACTTATAGATGCATTATACTGTAAAAAATTTGTAGAATAAAACCACTTAAAATAACTACTAGAGGCATCTAACTGGCAGAAAGAATAAGGGGAGGAAAGCTCCAAATAGCTTTAAATAACTACTTGACTAGAGGCATCTAACTGGCAAAAGTTCAGGCTAGGAAAGCTTCAAATAACTTCTATACTAGAGGCATCTAACTGGCACAAATATCCAGGGGAGGAAAGTTCTAAATAGCTTCAAATAACTAATAGACGAGAGGCATCATCTAAATGGCAAAAATAGTCAGGCGAAGAAAGTTCTAAATAGCTTCCGAGGTCATCCAAATTTCAAAAATGTCTACGGCAGAACAACTCTAAATATCTTCTAGATGCATGTTATTTGAAGAATTTTCAAATAGCCTAGTTTCTGAAATAATTCCATTTTCAAAATTTTGTTGGTGGAAGACCACTTTAAAGATTATATTCTAGAGATATCTAACCATCCTAAAAAATTAAGGTAAGGATCGCTCTAAATAGCTTTGAAGGGATCCAAATTTCAAACATTTCTGGGTGAGAAACACTTTAAATGGCTTATAAAATAATCTAATTAAAAAAAATCAAGGCGAAGAATTCTCATTGCTTCTAGAATGAACAATTTTCCAAAAAATTGTTGGAGACCCACACCAAATCGTCTATAAAAAAATCTGATTTAAAATAATATTGTGGAGGATGATCATGGTTTAAAATATCTATGATATTAAATATTAATGAGAGATTATTAAATGGCTTCAAACCAAAATTTAACATTGTAAGTAACTATGTTATATATAATTATGACCCCCCCTATGAAAATGATCTGAATTCACTCCTGCTTAAGGACGTTGTCTACTTGTGACGTCAAGACCAGTAAAGATATGATGTTAATGGTTTTGTGATTTACTCAGCGAGTTTTAAATATATTACGTTAAAAAAAAGTAACACATACTTAGATAGCTCAAAAACAATCCTAGTGTGTCAAAAAATTATTAGTTTTCATCTTTAAGTAGTTTTTATTTTAAACGTAATTTTTATAAAAACTCTACTACTTAGGCTCTTTGGATTGGTTACTAAAATGATCTGTAGGACTCTTTCTGCCTAGATGTATATTAAAAGTGTCCATGGAAACATAATTCTATCTAAAATAGGAAACAAGAAAATGGTAAAATTAAAAAGCAAGTCAATGTTTCCACGGCACAAATATTAAAGTGACTGTGTAAACTCGTCAGAAAAAGAGGGAAAGGGCTATCTGCACAGAGACAAGGGCCCCCTCAGAGTGAACTACTAATTTGTCTTCCCTCTCTATTTATTTTGTACAATGGCGTCTAAATGATTAGGTACGTCAAGTTAAAATGTAACACGCTTTTAAAAAGAGCTTCAAAATTTCCAAGTAGACAACGTCATTAATATACTAGACAGTCGTGTCCAATTCGTTTGATTGTAAGGGCCACAGTGAACATTTTAATTATTGAGATGGCTGAATTTTAAAATAAATTAATATCGCCAATTTATTAACTAAAAAGAATTACAATAATGTTTAAACCTGTTTAAAAATCAGTAAGAATCATCAATTTTTATTTTAACAATAATTCTGAAATGCTTTATTTGCAAAAATGGTGTGAATAACGTGCTCTAATTTAAACATTGTGTCAAAATCACTTTCATAACTTATTGAAAAGGGTGTGTCCGTAATCCGAGACCTATCGGGTGCTTTATCCATTTAATGTGAGAAAGCAATCGTGTGTGTTGCTAAGCGTAGCACATATCTAGCGCACACATTCAACAACATTGGGAATTGATTCACGTCGAAGAGAAAGCACAAATAGATACACCAGCCTCTGATTTCTACAAATTATGCCAATTTTCAAAATACTAAATTCTAAAAGGTTTTATTTTTATGACGTTTATAAAAAGTATGATAGAGTCTTATTGTTTAGTGGTTGATAAAAAGGTTCGTGGGCCATATACAATCATGGATAGATCCGGATGCAGCCTACAATATTTATAAGCCTTTATTAGAGAAATAATTTATTCAAATAAATGATAAGTACTGTGTGCATAAATACAGTTTATTTTCAACACGTTTTTGCCTGGGACTATACCCGGCAGACTTTAACCCCCACTCCTCTTCCCGCCAAACGGCATGATTTATTCGTGCAAGTGTAATCTCAAGTCCGCGTGAGGCCCCTCCTACTCAGGATAACATAAATCTAGGCTTCCCTGGACCTTGCACTGCCCACCACTGAGTTAGGCTCTACATATCTACAACGAACAATCAGCTAAATCAACATTCGCCAGACCCGCTTCGGTGGCCACATAGTCGAGGGCGCTACTTCCACAATATAGTAGACTGCCAATGACAAGGAGATCAGGGTTCAATCCCGATCGGGTGTACTGAGGGTGCTTTTTTTCTTGAATGGTTTCTCACTCTTTATCTTTCCGTGTAAAAGTAGGTATTTATAAAACCTAAGTCAAGACATAATTCACACTTTATCGGTTTTACCATGTATGATACATATGGATTTTATTATGCACTTATAAGGTTAAACCCAGAACTATTAACCTTTTATTAGATGGACCACGTGTGACCAAACTAGGATTTATCAAGTACCTACGAGGCAAGAACTTACTGACCTTATGGAATCAGGAGCTCAAGAGTTCATTGCCGTAATTTTCAAAGTACGCCACCTAGGCCTATTAAGTGCTGGTTCTATCCAGTCCTCCTCTAACTAGATCAGACACTTATAAGGATAGTACCAAAGTAATTACTGCCCCTTAGTCAGTAATAGTGTTTGTAAGCTTGGCATGCACCAATGATACAAGGGGAGATTAATGATGAATATGGATGAATGGTATAAGATCCTAAGGGATCACTCCCGCAAAACACTGATTACGGGGAGATCGAGGTTCAAATATCAATCAGGTACACTAAGGGTGGTTTACCCTATAACGTTTTCCACTCTCTCTCCGTTTAAATGCTGGTACGCCTGCTCTAAATTTAGCCTTCCTCATCCTTTTCACATTAGTGTAATTAATATAAATTAATACAGCCCAATCGAGTAGTACTACGCTGCGATCAATAAATAAAAAAAATCATCTTTTTAAGGTTGACTTCTATTTAATCTCAATTTCAAGTATGTCTTCAAAGGCTGTCAAAACCAAGGGCAGGTATAATTGAAAGGCTCTGTTAGACAGAGAGGAGAGAAGTACATGTAGCAATGAAGCGTGCGTGATCAATACTTGTGGACAGCAACTCAGAGAAAATGAGAAATCAACGGCTGGGAACGTATTACAGTATGTGATAGATTCACACAAACACGCTTCGGTGCCCGAATGTTCCAAATAAACACTTTCGCAACAAACTAGAATGCCGATGATGGGGGTATGGATTTCAATTCCTGTTGGGTGTACTGAGAGTGGTTTTATCTTAATGGTTTCCCACTCTCTCTCTCCTCGCAAATATGGGTAAGCTTCCTCTAAAATTCAACCCTCCTCATTCCAAACATATTAGAGTAATCAGTATACAGGCGTACAACCTGAATGGGTAGTAAATTTTGCTAAGAATATTTTTATTTTCATTAGTGGTCGTCTTTATTTTATGATCAACTTCACAGATGAGATTTTTTTTAATATTAAAAAGGAATATTAAAAAATCCCATTCACTTTATTTAATAAAAATAGTATTTGGAAAATTCATGAATTATATATGTTTATTATTATTATTAGCATCGCGTCTTACTACCCGTTCGGGTTATACGCACTTACGCTAATGTGTAATGGTAGGGTGATTACTACAGTTTAACGTGGAATCCGAACCACGGTGGAGGCCTGGCATTCCTCACATTCACAAGATGTCTTGTCAGAGGTGATATATGTTTATTGATTGATGGGATAAAAGGAGACATTTGATGCTCGATAATTCATGCTCCAACAAAGAATGCCCCACAAGATATATATATATCTATCAAATTCATATGTGTTGTAAAAAAATCGCATCTTTTCGAACATATCTACTAATGTCCGTAGAATGAGACGATAGTAAGAATAAAATGACGGTAAAAAAAAAAGCTGGTAGGTTAGAGAGACACCGAGGAAGGTTTCAAAGTGTTGTGTAGGAAAGAATCCAATCAGGCCCCGAGCTCTTCCCCAGGCACAAAGCCAATTACCGGCCTTGTAGAGAGGGGATTACGTTAGTGTGTCTCTTCCCACCTCGCGGTCATTACCACGGACCCCCATTTCCTGGTCATTACCGCCATTTTATCTCGCCAGACCCACACTTTTTTTTACCTAAGAGGGGGAGCTTGACAAACAGTCCGATTAGGGCTCAGGATATCGAATATGTTATTACGCTAAAATGACCATTCTATTTCATCATGTTGAAAATGTATTGTAAATTTGAAAAGTGTTTGCTTCAAGACTATGATTTATCTTCACATTTTAAGTGCCCTTGAATCCAAAATAGCGGGTCTTACATTTCTCGTTTGTAGGTACGTTCATATGGGCAGAGCAGAAACAGTTTGATGGATTCGGTTCATACCTAATAGTTTATAAATAGTTAGATTAATGCTCATACCTTGAGGACGGTTTTAATGTCTCTGTGAGTTTCTCATATCAAGAGAAAGTAGTATCGATACTGAGAATATGATTAGTATTTACGTTTTATGTGAACCTAAACTCAAAATAGGTGTTTTTACAATTTCTATTTGTGTGTGTGTTTGTCTTTGAACACGGATCCAAAATAGTTTGATGGATTTTGTTCAAACTTGATATACAAATTTTATAGAGCTATACCTTACTTACACATTCTATGGCATTAAGAACTCAAAAGTTGATTGTTGCTCTTACAGAAGTATGCAATATATCTTTATCCTTAGCTGGTTATATCCAGTACCCTTCATTACACCCCATCTCTTTCAGATCCATTCTAATTTTATCCTCCCATCTCCATCTAGGTCTTCCCCGGGCCTCTTCCCATTGGGTTTGCCAATAAATGCACTGAACACGGTTCTATAAACTCCCGATCGCGCTGCATATCCTGCCCACCATAATCTACAAGATTTGATTATCTAAACAATGTATTGTGGTGAGTATAGGTTATGTAACTAATGATTCTGAAACTGTCTCCTCTCCTCAGTACCCTCATACCTTTTAGGACTAAATACATTTTAAAACACCTTGTTTTCGAAATCCCTAAATTTGTTTTCTTCATGTAAGGTAAGAGACCACGTTTCACACCCATACATAACAAATGGTAAAATCATTGTTAAGTATACTCTGAGTTTTATATTTCTTGACAGTTGAGCGAGTAAAAGCACGCATTTCCCGACTGTATTACGTATTTTCCTAATTTTCAATTCAATATCGTTATTGCTAGTAAAAAATTGCCCTATGATTACCTATACTTTAGGGTTATTATTTTTATTCTCATTCTAGATCTAAAATTAAGAGTATTACACTGACGAAAGATTTTTCTGAATTTCAAATTTTTCAAAAGTGGCACCAATGATTTAGTTAAAAATTGATATATAGAGGGGCTGTTGACCTCCCAAATAGCAATGTATTTTAATTTTGGGTAAACAATTTTAAAGGGTAGTTTACTGAAGAATAATTTTAAAAAATCCAAAATATTTTGAAAATCGTCCTAATGATTATTATTTAACATATATATATCTAGGGAGTGTTTGGCATATCAAATAACAATTTATAGGCGTTTTTTGGCGAATAATTCGTTTAAAGGAAGTTTACTAATGACTGTTTTTTTTAGAAATTTGAATATTTTAAAAGTGGCTTTCTCAATTCGGTTCAAAATTTGTATTTGTAAAGTTTCTTACATTATAAATAACTATATAGTTTTTTAATATAATTCTAAAGTGTTTTAATGATGACTGATTTATGTATGATTTGATTTTCTTTTGAAAACTGCTCTAAGGATTGTATTCAAAATTTGTATTGGAGGACTATTTTACATTACCTATGATAAAGTATTTTTAATTTTTTCAAACAAATTTATTTAAGGGTTACTTACTTAAGATAAAATATAAAAAGTTTAACCATTTTTTAGATTGACTATGATAATTGAGTTGAAAAGAGTTATCTAGTAATAGTTGATTAATAAAGATAAATTTTTTATTCAACAAACTACAAATAATTTTAAGAATAATATTTATATTAAAAGATTATTTAATCCGATTAACGTTAAAATGTGTTTATTTTTATGAGTAAAACTTACTTAAAGGTAGTTTATTGACAACCTTTTTTTAAATATGAAACTACAATACACAATATGATAAAGTTTTTTTGATGAGGTCGTATCACATAATAATTCCATTACTACACCTCATGATAAACTAGTTTTACTGGCAACTTATTTTTGAAAATTCAAAACTTTTCAAAAATGAATTTATTGAGTTTGTTTAAAATGTGTACCAAGGGAATGTTTCACATGATAAATAGGAACGTGCGTTTGTTTTTTCTAAAAAACATGTATGAGGATTAGTTTTTTAATGACCTATCTCTGAAAATTCGTGCTAAAACATCCTATAGTAATTTTGTAAAAATTTAAATACAATACTTGAAATGATATCTCATGATAATCAATATAATGTTTTTGTTTTTTAAGGAACACTTTTTAAAGATAGCTTACTGATAACTGATTTTTGAAAATATTGCCAAATATTATGTGGATATTAGGATTTTAGCAAACCATTAATTTTTCTAGATTTTTTGGTGATAGCTAATTGGTACTGGGAAAATAAGTTTATATTTAAATTGTACTTAAATACACATTATAGTAATATTTCTACTTTCTCGTGACCTTTAGGAGAGGGTATTTTCTGATATCGTTAAATAAATAAAATTTGAAATGTGGATGTATATTGACGTTTAATGACCCCATTAACACCAAAAAGTAGTTTTCATCATGATGTTTGTCGCTTTGTTTCTTTATTTATTAATCAACCTACTAGATACGAACCAATTTTACTGATCGAGATGATACTAGGTACTTAGGTTTTTAATAAGTTTCCCAGAGGAATATTTGAAGCACTTGATCTTTCCTAAATTTAAGGGTAGTCAGCTTTAGGCTAAAAAGATAAATTATGGAGTTTATAAATGTCCACTCTAATTAAGTTGAATAAAATTCGTATCTACGCACATTTTAGCACTACACAAAAAAATTGCATATTTCATTTTCATGGAAAATGACTTATAGGATATTTTTCTTAAGCGCATATCTTAATTTTTAATAATATACTCGTAGCTCTTTGAAATATGAAACCATACATCGTTAGAAATCTGTAGGAGTATTAACGATACTGGCTTCAATGGACACATGGTCCAAGGCGCTACTCTTAAAATATACTTGCTTTCCAATGACGGGGATATCGTGATTCGATCCCAGTTTAATGTTCTGTGGTTGTTTTCAATAAATCCCTTCCCATTTTTCTCTCCACGCAAATGCAAGTACACTTCCTATAAATTTAACCTTCCTCACCCATAATCCGTTTGCATAATTAGTAAATAATAGTACAATCTGAACGGGTAGTAAGACGTGGTGCTAAAAAAAAGATCAAGCACCTTTATCTGAAACAATGAGTTATGAAATATTTATTAGTTTCCTAGTTATAAGCAAATACGTTAAGGTGGTGTGAGAGATGGGGAGCTGAAAATGTACAGAAATACATAGATAATACACCCAACATAAACAGAAAATTACTAAAACAATAATATCCATGATGGGAGAGCGGGAAATGGAGGTGGGTTGTTGGAATTTACAAATCTAATAAAAATGAAATGTAGCTACAATATATTGGTGATATAACAATTAAAACAAACAACATATGGTGCATATGGTAACCGGTATATTTATTATGTATATTATATCATGTCAGTTGTCTTATGATCGATCTTAGGTAGAGGCTGAGTTGTACATCTTTTTTTAATTTAGAACCACGTCTTACTACCCATTCGAGTTATACACTTAAGTACTAATTAAACTAATGGGCTAGGAATTGTGAAGGTTGAATATATATGAGGTTAGCCAGCATTTGCGTGGAGGTAGAGTGGAAAACAATTTAGAAAAAAACACCCCCAGTCCACCCGAGTGAGATTCCAAACTCAATATCCACGTCCTCAGCAGTCTAGATCAACACGAAATTAACTCGCTAGCTATCTACGCCACTGAAGCGGGTCCTGATGTCCATCAAATTAGTCCGTTAGTGCACTTATATTGTTACTGTATACATGATTTGGGCATTGTTTTTTAATTATTTAAAATATTTAATTTATTTTATTTAATGATCTCTATAATTCTTTTAATATCTTCCCCCCCCTTTTTTTTCTTTTCGTAATTTGAAAATAGTATTTTCCTACATGGGGACATGAACTAAACAAATATATGTATGAACTGAGATCCCTTCCATGTAGACAGAGTAAGTTATAACTTAATAGTAAGCATGTCAATGCTAGTGCTCAAACTTGGTAAAATTACCCTGGAGCGTGGGATACCGTATTGACATTATCGGGCAATTAAAGCTTGGTATTTACGATCAAACTGGACTACTGCAGAACACGTGTTGATAGCAGGATCGCTCTCACATTTGGAGACCCTCTCTAAACATGGATTAACCTGGAAAATAGTCGCACGATTACGTTACAGCAAAAAGTTACATCAAATTTTAGATTTCTGCATTATTTACTCAACCAGAGCAAGAGTAATAGAGGATTTTTTTTTCTAAATTTAGTTTAAATTTGAATTAATAAAATTTTGAATTTTTACTTTCTCTCGACCACTTGGAGAGAGAAGTATTGTGATCATCAAAAAAATAGAACGCAAGATTTTGATAAATATTGACGTTTTGTGACCCACTGAAACAGAAAATGTTGTTTTCGCGATGCCATCTGCCTGTGTATCTGTATTGTGACCCTGAGCCTAAACCGTTTCACAATTGGGCTGAAACTTTATAGCTAGGGTTTTCATAGTGTATTATTATTAACACCGCGTCCTACCACCCGTTGGGGTTATACGCACTTATGCTAATGTGTAATGGTAGGGTGATTGTGAGATTAAATGGAGGACCTACAGTTTAACGTGGAATCCGAACCACGGCCGAGGCCTGGCATTCCCTACATTCACAAGATGTATTGTCAGAGGTAAATAAAGGGTTTGGTAATCAAATAAATCTGTGCCGGGACCGATGATTGAACCCCGGCCGCCAGCATAGAAGTCTGACACCTTACCCCTAGACCACCAGGTCACCATTTTCATAGTGTACCTTCGAAGGGCTTATAGATATCCAACCCTAAAATTGAAGCTAATTGATTCAAGCGTCAAAATAGAAAAATCCATTTTCTCTCAATATGCTTTAAAAATTTTGATTAAATTTGGAATACACATATTTTATACAATTGAAAAAAAAATGGCAATTCTTATTTTCTCGTGGAATGGATTTTATGGTGATTTACATACCCAGAAAATTCCATTTTTTTCATTATTCCCCAACTATTTAAGATTCAAAATAATTTATCGTTGTAAAGGGTTATAGGCCTAGGCACTATTCAAAATTAAAATATTTTATTTTTTATATATATTTGATAAAATTAGTGGTTTCCAAAATTTATGTAAATACACATATCTTTATGGAGCTCTTTGCCAATCATTATTATTATTATTATTATTAGCACCACGTCTTACTACCCGTTCGGGTTATAAGCACTTACGCTAATGTGTAATGGTAGGGAAAATGGAGGACCTACAGTTTAACGTGGAATCCGAACCACAGTGGAGGCCTGGCATTCCCCACATTCACAAGATGCCTTGTCATAGGTGAAGGAAGGGTTTGGTAATCAGCTTTGCCAATTGAAATTGATTGTAATGGTCTTTGGTGAACATAGATTTTCCACTCTTCTCGATGTTTTTGTAAAAGTATGCATTGTTTAATTTTTTTTTAGTTGAAGTGTTTCTGCAAAAATGTATATGATCTAGTTCCACAAATCTTAGGAGTATTTAGTATATGTCTCCATCTATATACATATAGATATAAAGCAGAAACTTATTATGAATTAAAATGAATACATATAAAAGCATACACAATATCACGCTAGCCAGTAACAGAGATAACTATGCTTAAAGAACAACGTAGTCCAAGGTAAGTAGAAATATTTGCTAACACCTAAAAAAGTATCAGGTTTAAGCTGTATTCCACTAGTTTTTAAGATCATAATAAGATACGAAGGTGTGGAAATATGTTTCTATAACATACAAAGAGAAGGAAATCCCAATGGTGGGAGATATGCACATTTCAAATAGGATCAACATATTCTTCTTTTTTTCTCCCAATATGTTTTTTGAAAGGATGTGAAGTAGTAGAAGTAATAGTACAGTAGAGACGTGAGTATACCAACGATGAAATATAGAATTGTGTAGTTTCTTTTATATCCATGTAATATAGTAGGATCTTAAATGTATTAATTTTCAAGTAAATACAATATTTCTAAAGTACTAAATAAACATAAAGGCTGCATACACTGAATACTTAGTCAATACTAGAATAGCTAGATGAACGTAGAATTGTAATGTTATTAAAAATAATAATATTATAGAAAGTAAGTATAGACAGGTAAGTAAAATAGCTTTTGTTTATTTGACAGTAAATAATTGTCATTACTACAATTTATTTAACATTAGAGAAGTATAAATAAGATTCAAATTAATCAACTACTATACAGTTTAGGAAATTACAAATGTTGAACGATTAAATAACAAGAGATAGGGGTGATTTTTAAATCAAAAAAGTTTGTAACAAATTTATTACATACACCTACATATTTGGGTCAGGATATTTACTAGAAAAATGATATATTTGTGATAGAACATAAGTTGTTAGAAGCCAATAATAAATAAGATATGTATTACATAGTTTAATTTATGGCAGATAAATAGACCCTCTTCTCAACAAACCTATGTTTTTTTCACTATTTCATATATTTGAAATATAGATCTAATAAAAAAGTAGAATAAAAAAATTTGTTTGCCATCCATTTACTTGTATATATATATTGCTGTCTGTACACTCTTAGAGAGTCTAAACTGTAGAATCAATTTTAAAGTAGGTTTAGAGTTATTTATATCTTCTTATCTTCTCTCAATACATCGTTATAGCAGAAACATAAATATCAACGATATTATACTTAAAACAGTAAGCATCAAATATATATTTATTTGAAAATGAAATGAATTATAGAACAAAGTGAGGTAGCATATCCACAAAAATAACACAATGGCGCTAATTGTATTTTAATTTCGCAATACTTTAATTCATTAATAGTTTTACCAATTGCTTTAATATTTGATACTTATTAATGCACTTATTAAATAGAGATACCATCCCAATATTAGTTAATCAATTAAGAGAATAAAATAACTTACCTAACTAAAATATATACATTAACATGGTTGTTACTTGTACACCTTTTATTTAAAAAATATTACGTTTCTTGTAAATAATTAATTTAATAAGGAAAAATGATGAAGTAAATATTTTGTTAGGCTTTTGGTAACTGTACGTTTTCCATTTAAGCACCAGAACCAAACCATTTATCCTCTAATTAACACTAATTAATAGTTGTGTCAAAAGAGAATAGTGATTTCTAAATACAAGTTTAATACATATGGAAGATACTATATATATTATTATTATTCATCTTATATTTTTTATAGGAAATATATTAAATTAAGCCAAAAAATTTTAAGCCACCAAAAATAATACCTTTATGTTTTGTTAAGCTTTAAGTGCATAAAATAAGGAATGATCTAAATTAAAATTTATATGTATGTTTCCATATTATAGTTGAGGAAAATTGAGATAAATGTTGAAACAAACAAAGATATAAAGGATACCAACATCAAACATTTTTGCCTGATACAAGGACATCAAACCTTATACAGATCCAGTCCTGAAAGCCAACATCTACTTTTTTTTTAGCGCCGCATCTTACTACCCATTCACCTACATAAAGGGTCAAATTTTCTAAATTATATATACTGTTTTAAGAATGGAAGCTTTGATACACAAATCGTTGATCATTCGGTTTAAGGTGTAGAGTGACCTGGTGGTCTAAGATTAAAATGTCGGGCCTTTGTGCTGAGGGTTCGGGGTTAAATCCTCGGTCCCGGCACAGATTTATCTGATTGCCAAAACCTTCCTTCACCTCTGACAAGACGTGTATTAATTACAACTTGTGAATGTGTGGAGTGCCAGGTCTCCGCCGTGTTTCAGGTCCCACGCTAAACATTTTTCAGTCCTCCATCTCATCTCACAATCCCCCTAAGAGTACACATTAGCGTAAGTGTGTATAACCCGAATGGGTAGTAAGACGCGGTGCTAATAATAATAATAATAATATTAATAATAATAATAATAATAATAATAATAATAATAGTCTAAGATGTAAAGTAAAAAAACAAACTAAAAGGTCACTGACAAGAAGATTAAGGTTCAAATTTCAGAAGCATTAGCTTATTTGTGATTCTCCAGTGTACACCCATTCTCTCTCAACTATTGTATAATAAGACTGCAATCGTCTTTGTGGTGATTATTCAAGGCAGCTTTAACGCTTCAAAATAAAAACAAACGAAAATATGTTTTAAATATTAAATAATTTATGTTCAGATTATAGTCAACTACCACATTTAATGCTGTGAAATAAAATAAACATTGTTGTTGGAATTTTATAGTACTTTTACACTATATAAAATTAGAACAATTATTATTATTGAAGTTTGAATAGCTTGTTAGTCAAGTCTTTAAATCCTTACTACAATTGATTGTCACGGGAAAATACGTGTTTATTTTAATGTAATATTCCTTCCGTGCGCTAATATAGAAAAATACAGTGTTTAAACGCGTTTCTGTAATTCAATGCAGTTTTGTTCTAAGTGGTGGTACTACTACATAGCTACATTAGTACTCTTTGAAGCGTATATAGACACTTTCGAGAAGATTATTAATAGCTCAACTGTTACAGCGATAGGTGCGTAAAGACATATTACTTTTTCTTCATTTACACAAGTTCATTAGAATTTAATTTGAAAAGATAAAAATATTTTTTAAATATATTTTAAAATGTATATCAAAGAAAATGTTAAATAAACTAACTATTAACGTTTTTAATAAAAGAATAGTTCATAAAGAAAGTACAAAGTGATTTCCAACCAAATAATAAAACATTTAAATCGTTTCGAAACTTAGTTGCACACATTTAAATAAAACAACTTCCACAAATGAATAATTTAATGTTACCAACAAAAATATGGTTTGATATTGGACTTCCCCTGGGACTCAAGACTTATACTACAAGTGATGAAGTAATGTATAAAACGGTTGCCTATTCTACACGGGGTACCCTCTTTGGTTTTAGACGACTAAAAGATTAAACTCTCAATTTGGATTCAAAATATAATATTGTTCTATTTAAGAATGTATAAACCTTAAAACTAATAATTAATTGTGCCCAGACACTTAATAAATATTGACGATTCAAACCATAGTCAAATAGTTAGGTATTTTAAATATTTTAATTTTTACGTTAGGTAATATATTTAAAACATGAACTTAACATATTTTACAAAAAAGATGCATACTGATAGCAATAACAAAATATAATATATTCCCAAATTACGGTAATAATAATTTGATAAAATTACCTGATTTTAA
Source organism: Timema californicum (assembly GCA_902141385.1). Classification (NCBI taxonomy): domain Eukaryota; kingdom Metazoa; phylum Arthropoda; class Insecta; order Phasmatodea; family Timematidae; genus Timema; species Timema californicum. The sequence continues at coordinate 214,032 of CABFOW010000313.1, forward strand.
TGGGCCAACTTAATTCAAAATCAAATATTTTTTCTTTATCTGAGGTGTCTAAAGTGGCAAAGTAATTAAAAATATTGTAGGATAAAATGTTTATATATTCATAAATAGCTTGGATCAATACTAGGCAAAATAAATAAACATTTTAATAGTTAATTTATTTAGGTCCAAACATTAGCCAAAAGGCGACTGCCAAATGGTTTAGTTTTAAATGCCTAAGTCCGATAAACCAAATTTTACTTTTATTTAAATGTTTTATATGAGTAATACTTTTAGAAAATAACATAGAAAGTTACTTAACTTATATAAGATTAATAAAAAATTAACATAATAGTTTAAATAATCACGCTATTATATTCAAGTACAGTTTTAGCAGCATCTAAAAATCATAATCTTAAAATTGAAAAATGATACCTCAACATGTGAATCGAACCCAGGACCTTTGGCTTGGTACGACAATGCTTTTACAACTGAGATATCCGGGAATCATCCCGTGCTCAGGGTCCTTCTTCACTTATATTTTAATATTGTACTATTGGCAGCGTAAAGCCGTCCTGAGTCAAAGGTGGCCAAGGGGTGGACTGGAAAGTTCCAAACGGCCCACGACTACACAAATGACAACCCTAAAATATAATATATTCATAAATATTCCTGGATAAATGTTTCAGTGTAAGCTGAGTTAGTGAATTAAAATATTAAATTGTAATCGTTAGTAAATTTAATCCCGAGTCTATTTCAGTTACATTATCGATGATTTAGTCGCTATTTAGTCCACTCAAAATATCAACTTCTACTTTCTAATGGCGTGAGCAAAATTACTTTTTAATTGTTAGACAAGAGGTGGGAGTATATTTTAAGGTTGAACTTCTGACTTAAACAACACAAAGAAACAATCGACAGGACTGTTTTATATGTAAAACAATCTACATATCAACAAATAATGTATTCTGGGTAACCCCAAAATCACTCACTGACACTTATGATTAAAATTTAATAAAAACAATCAATTTTCATTGAATGAGTAGCTTTAAATGAGTTTAAAGTATTTAACCAAATGAAACCGGCCCCCCAGGATATCTCCTGCTGTTCCGGAAGCCCAGTCTCCCCCTGACGGTAATTGTGATAGCTGATAGCTTACGATCTTAATTGATCGTTCATATGTAGCATACTATTTCCATACGTCCATCAGACACTCTACCTTAAAATATAGTGAAGAATGAACCTGAGAGCTGGTTCTTGGATAGCCCAATGGTAAGAGCATTGGCGTACTAAGTCAAAAGTACGGGTTAAAATCCCCCTTTAAAGTGTCATTTTTCAATTTAAAGAATATAAATAACATATAACGGCAGTAACATAATCATACCATAAAATAACTGTGACAATATTACTATGGCTTAAGGCTAGAGTCTAACTGATGCACAAATAATAATAATAATAATAATAATAATAATAATCATTAGAATAGTTTCCTTTACTATTGGGCTGACCAACAGTCATAAGACTTATAACAGGCCAGCACTGAAAATTACACAGGTACCTTACAAATATATTTATATTTACATGAGAAAATAAGATAAACAATAATATATAAATGATTATAGTTATACAATGATGAATAGTTTCAAAAAATTAGTAAATAATAATTAAAAGAATAAAAAATTACAATAATAACAAATAACTAAAAAGTATTAAAATATAAATATTTTAAATTAGTAATAATATGTAATAATATTTTAATGAATGTATTTCCTTCCCCTCGAAGGCTTAGTACAACAATGTTTGCGTTCCATAACATGTTAGAAAAAGTGCCTCACTTGCATAAGAAACATACTTTTCGTTATAATAGTTTGTAAGTTGTCGTTTATTTAAATAAATAAATAATAGTTTGATTCATAAAGATAGCCTTACGTATTTTACCATACACGTCAGTTTGTTATATCATAACAATACAAACTCCTTCTTTCTCTTACATTTTATCAAGTTACGCTTGCATTTAAGATCTTACTTCTCCCTCTGTGTTCATATTACCTATAGTTTCAAATAATTAGCTTAGTTAATGAGTGATCCTAAATACACCTTTGTAAGTTTAAGTCCATAGTACCATGTTGCGACATTCTGGTCTTTGTTTTGATAATTTTATATTGATTGGATCTATTACATTCAATTAGTATTAAAATGTAATCGTGGAGCCAACCAAATCGTACATTTTGTATGATGCATTAATTAAGAACGTGCAAGCCCAACTCATCTCCCGGCTCGCACGAGTTATGGAAGTTAAAGGGAAGAGAAAATACCAAGATATGCTGGAAATGTGTGCAGTGTATTTGTACTTTAACGATTATTCAAAATTTTCCACGGTTACGATGGGTGACCAAGTGACAAAAGTTTCTTATTAATAACTACAGTATGTCCCTATTATGACAGAATGAAGATTTGTGCAGTGCCGATCAGTGAAGCCATTTTATAATGGTCAAAAGTTACCTATTCAATGAAGTTTTTATCCAAATATCATTTAATATTTCAACAATGTTTTATATTAGGAATATCTATTAATTCTTTATCTCCATTAATGTGTAATCAGATATGATCCACGTGCAATAGTGTTCATGTAAATTTATGATTTCAAACCAACTGTATCACAGAATTGATGGTCATATGATGCACGCTCTTTAAGTATTTTTTAATATTTAAATTATATTATAAATAACTATGAATAACATTTTGGGTGTTTGAATGATTTAAGGCGTCACTATCGTAATACGCTAGACTGTCGATGATAAGGAACTCGGGGTTCGAATATTGATTGAGTGTACTAAGAGTAGTTATTTCCAAATATTGTTTCAGTCTTCTTCCAGGTAAATTCTGGTACACTTTCACTAAAGTAAGCCTTTTACCATCCATAGCACATTATTGCATTTAGTTCCCATGCGTATATCCCAAGCGGGTAGTGAGACGCGGTGAACAAAATTAACTTATTGTAATTTTGTTTGCAATATACTTTTGCTCTACAGGTCTTACTACCCGTCCGGGATATTTGAATAGTTATACTAATGATATAAAGAGGAGTAAGGTAGAGTTTTGAGTAATTCTATCAATATTAACGTGAATGGAGAGTGGTACCCAAATTTAGGGAAAAAAACTCCAGGTTAGTCCGTACAGTCAAAAATCCGGATAGTTGAACTTGTAAAAAAAAGAGAATTTCAGTCAAAAGACTTTATTGAAGATATAGTATTAAAAAGCATATATCGTATGTTTAGTATGTACGTATAGCACGTAATAAAACAAATTACATATATATGCATATTTACTATACAGCATCAAATAAAAATTAATCCTAGAACTTCTTAAAAGCAATTACTAGCCATTCATAGAACTCTAAGAAGTTAGTAAAAAGTTATTAAATTATTTTTTTCCGAATTTAACGAAAACAGCTGCTGCAATACGAATATATATAGTCGGTATCTGGATATCGGGTTTCTATGGTTTATGCAATCTTTATGTTTTAGATTCATTCAGCATTAAACCAGAACACTTGGGTACGAGCAAACTCCTCGACACAACTAAGCTATGAACCAAACACTTACGTTGCTACTGAAACATCAATAACATACAAAGCATGCGTCTGGTATCAATTCCAAAGCACGCACTAAAAAACGAGAGGTTGCGTGAAGAACGAAAGATGCCCGCACCGTTCCCACGGGAGTACCAGGGATTCCGTTTCTGCATCTCCCTCTCCCCCTTACAAGATGTGTTCCCAAATCCCTCAAGCTTTCGGGACGCACGGGATGAATTTACAAACAGAAGCTAGACCCTTGGGGCAGGCTAGATACAGGCTCCCCTGTTAGCCACCGTGGGAATATATACATGTGTACACATTTAAACACTTGCTTGAGAAATGAGAACAGAGACAGATGGATGGCAGACCATTCTGAACAACATTACCGACAAACGTTATTTTATTTTATTTGGAAACATTTATGATATATTGTTGACAGAACAAGGTTTTTTATTTTATTGTTTAAAAGATTTAACACAGTATATCTTTTTCTTGGGCCTTAGAGCTAAAAGGGACTAAATGTTTTTTAAAAAAAAGTAAGACAAAATAATGGAGTATGAAGATGAACGCGATTAGTACCTAGTTATGTAATTTTTATCGAGCGGATAAATGAATCAGAGCTAAAATCCAATAGTTCCAATATTGAAAATCAATGGTCAAATGTCTGATGCTTAAGGGGACAGGCTGAAGATATTGTCAAGTTTTAAACAAACTACAAGTTAAATAACCCATTTAAACAAGAGGCGTGTGATGCACAGTTCTGAAGAAAGTCTGAACCTTCTAAATCATCAGTTCCCGAGAAACCATAATATATCTTATTGCCTCGTGACACGATTATCCATGAATCAATAATAGCTCTCCTAGTCACTTAGTAAAATTAACCATGTGCCCAAAAATAGATTTCATCACCTAGTACCAGAAGACAAGGATCAGAAAGTCCCATTCGTTTGTATTAGTTATATAACTATTTATTTGCCTCGTCCTGTCCCTTAAATTACCTATAATCTACCTATGAAATATTGAAATGACTTTAATAGCCTTGATAGACACGTCTCCTTGAGTTAAATTAAAGCGTCTATTTAAATGAAACTCCTGAAACTATTCACCCTCCTTTTCTAATCTACTTTCTTTAGAAAGTTTACTTAAGTGTTTTCAATTGAGTTTTGTAAAAAAAATTACCTTTTAATTTTGTGATGGCAAGCCATTTGTAAAAGATTGATTAAAACATGTTGTCCTAAGATAAATACATTGGAAGAAAGTGGTGGGGGAGGGTCGGCTATTCTATACATTTATATTTTTTACTATAAAGATCACCCTAATGTCATTATTAAGGTTTTACTAAAATAATCATTAAAATTTAATAAACGAGATTGTGTATTTTTGCATTGAAAATAAAATAATAAAAAAGATCACCAAATATGGTTATTTTAGAACACAGGTTTGTAAATCCAGACAATTCAACAATAGAAATAAAATGTTAAAAAATAATTCAAAATCTCACTTGGGCACCCTTAATGATGGCCAGTAATCTAATAGCGCTAAAGCATAAACTCGTTTTTTAAATATCTACTTCTCCCCCCTACACACTCACACATACACACTCACACACTTACACGAAGAAAATCTAGTCCACTAAGTCACGTGTGCTCCCCCTGATAAGGTCAGGGGCTATTAGGGTACGTTACCAGGGATTTACCTGAGAAACCAACCCAGTCACCTTCAATTTAAGGGCATTCACCACTTAATGCAGGTTAAGCTCTCACTAATAGAGTTTCCTATAACAAAAGTTCCCAAGGAAAATAACACATCGATTTTCTCCGCCCCCCTTGACCAAACATTTCAAATCTCCTTGACCTAAATGAAGCAATACAAAATCTAAAGTTTCTCTATTAGAGCCATTTGGATGGGATAAAAGGAAATTAAAGTTTTTATAAGAACAAAATTTTGGTTAAAATAAATAAAATATTTCTCCAGTTCTTACATTTAATTTTAATTCTATCCATATTGTAATCCCAACTGTTATTGAATATCTATCATTAGCATTGCAGAATTTAATAAAAGAAAAAAGTACTGGTTAAAATAAGCAAAACCCGTGGCAAATAAGTAATCGAAGAGTATTGAAATTACTATGTTTATAAAATAAATCTAATTGTATCTACTCAATAATAGTTTTATTTATTTTGAATGAAAAGGTTATTGCCATATAATAATTTTTTTTAAGTGTTGATCTTAACTCGCGTTACTTTCCATCCCAACATATTACCAAATCAGTAATCTTTTAGACAACACTTAGAAACAAAATCGACTTCAAATTACTTTTTTGTGGGAACTGCATTTTAATATAAGTTAGAACTATCCAAAAATATATAAGGCCAACTTATGAAGTAAGGAGGAGAAATGTATTATTTACAGGAAATTTTACCATATTTTCGTGATAGAGAGGGAAACAATTTTATAAAAATAACTTATCAGTACACCAAGCCGGAATTTAAGTTTCGATATTCGTTTCAACAACAATCCAATCTCTTTCGATAGCGGAGCCTTGGACCAGTGTTATTCAAACTTTTTTGCTCGCGTAGCTCTAGATATAATTTCTCTTCAACTTCGTACCCGCAAAGCTGCTGATGCATAATGCAAATTATACATATTCTATAATCTACATCTAAAATAAATCTAGCACTCCCAGATCGTTCACCCTTACGTACGGACCTTCGGTGGCGAACTCATAATCTGTCCCGGATTATTAAATGTTTATCATGGAACTGTATACATATATATTTTTTTAAGTACCTCCTAATATGTATTCGTGTGCCCTTGGTGGTATGTGTACACCGAAATGAGAATCACTGCCTTTGATCACGTGAAAAATGAAACGGATTTAAAAAAATTAAATAATACCTTGCATTAATCGGCACAGGAACAAAGGCGTGAGTTTTGTACAGCCTGGTGACGGCTAGGTTGGAGTTTGAGTCCTGGTTGAATGTACTAAATATGTTTTATCCTAAATTATGTCCAAATCTTTCTCCACTAGATGGGGGAATATATGGATGAGTGAATGAATAAAGGTTAAAATATTTGTGTATTAAATTAGAAGATTTATAGGATATTTTAAAATGGTATGTGATTTTATTAAAGACTAGCAGAAGTAAACGGCTTTGCCTGAGTTAACTACGAAATACATTTTGGGGCTACTCCAGGAAAAGGGCTTCTTAGCTTCAAACAGATAATAAAAAATAATTTTATTTCTTATATCCTAGTTCTTAGTGAATTAAAAAAAAAACTTATCACAACATTTAATACTCCGGCTTCGAGGTGCACATATTTGTGCACAGGGGCTAATCATGTTAAAAACTAAGCTCTCTGACTGTGGTAGATATCACGCAATGATCATGACAAACAGACAGATACACAAACTCTTTATTTTATTATTTTATTAATAAATATAATGAATGAGTGGGAGGAAGTGAGAGAAAAGGCATATATTTTTTAAACACAAACACACACGCCGCCAATTAGAATTAATGAACATTTTTGTTAGGATACAGTAAATAAGCTCGGTAGGAATTTCAATTACTGGGTGGATTTTGCTTACATTTGTAAGACGACGTCTTTCCCAAGATATACAGCATATTTGTGAGTCATAAATTAAAATTAGATATAAATTAACTAAAAACAAATTAGAGGTTGTGCGTACTAATTTTGACGTCGAGACTGTGCAAAAAAAAGCGTAAAAAGCCTATAAAAAGTCACAAGATGATGTTTATAAAACTGTAAAATAGTTTTTGTTTATTTTAATATCATTTTTGTTATCTAAACTGTCCATGTAGAGTATTTTACTAGTTTTATTATAATGGTTTGTGCTAGAAACAAGCTATTTTAATAATAACTCTAGAAATAGCTTCACTTATATCCAATTACACATTATTTTTCTTGAGTTAAATAAATTTTATTTATTCATATTAATAAGTAGATAACTGTAGTAAAATAAATGAATACAAGTTATTACTTATTCAATTTTTTAAATTAGTTTTAAATTTATTGATATATATATCTATGCTCATTAGTTCAAAATTAATTAACCAAGTCTCTACTTTCAAACTAAAAGTCACAATTCTCTGCGCTTACTCGAGCTTCAAGTTCTGAAGGAAGCCAGAAGAGATAATAGCTACTACAAATGAAAAAAATAAACATTTGGATGTGATAATAATAAGAGTAGATTTAGAGTGTATCTAAGTAGATACCGTCTAATAAGTAATAATTACACGAATATTTTAAAACCGCAATAGACAAGCTAGGAACAAACATTAAATGTAATAAAGTTTATGAACACCCATATCATAAAATATTTCCTAGGAAAATAATGAACTAGTATACCATATGGTTTGGATTTAATTTTGTATATTTAACGATAACTTTTTCAACCAATGGAAAATATAAGCACATAATTTACAAACTAACTTAATTTCAGAACAGATACAACATCCAGTTCCCCATCCGTTTATTTAGCATTGATAAAGGTATGCCTCATATTCACAAACGATTACTTTTTTGGACATGCCTGAAATCAAGCCGGGAACCACTAACTCAATAGGCAGATGCTACCAACTTAGCTAAGGTGTCGAAATTTTTATACTTTTAACTATTTAATCAAAACAATATAGTTTTAGCTAATTTAGGTCTAGAGTATATATGAATTTAAATATGCTTATACCCTACAGCAAGTGTGGTTTCTAAATAAATGTGTGTGGCTTAACTCATCATTGAATTATTTGTTCACCATATCTTACTACCTGTCCGATAAATATGCATATAATAAAACAATTTTTCAAGGTATGAGTAAAGTAAGATTTTTAAAAAAATGTTCCCACATCTGTATTAAATAAGAAACTGAAACATTTATGAAAGAATAAACCTTAGTTTATCTGTCAAAGATTTAAACCAAACCAGACATTACCATCAGCGAAACAAAATAAAATAGAAATGTCTTATGTTTAGGGCCGATACTACAGACGCCATTCGAATGACAACAGTTCTTCACCCGCTTTATATTCGTTTCATATAGTAATTATTTAAAGTATAGGGAGAGCTTTTGTTACATATTTTATCATCTAAGCATACATTAATTAATAATAAGATTTTTTTTATTTACTCTTAAGTATACAATTAGTATCCCCCCTTTCTCTCACCTATCGTGCGTATGTCAACACGGAATGTACCAGTGAACGCTTCGCTGGACGCTTACTGTTCGTTAGCTCACAGACCCGTAAAGTGTAAAACAGGGCACGAGTGGAATAAAATTAATATAGACTCATTTCAGGTGGCTTAGAGCTGGGTTTGTACCTAGGGGAATCCGATACCAGAGTAATGTTAGGTTATCTTTGACCAGAGTTGAGTCCATGTCCTAGAGTCAACAGTCAGTGAGTGATATTATCTTCAGATATGAGTCAAGAAACCGAGGAAAATTAGTTCGAATGCTACGTTCACTAGGACCGAAATTCATTCGACTATCAACATTTTGCTACACAATGTTAACAAATGTGTAGTAATAATAAGCTAAAAAGTAGTGACTCAATTATTTCTAATCATTACAGTTCACGAGTTACAAAGAGTAAAAATTGTTAATATTATAAATATTTCATTGTGTACACCTCATATGAATGTCAATTTATACAAAATTTCAGCCCCATACGTTAACTGCTTCAGCTTAACAGTGGTGCGCAAAAAACATAGAATAGCAAGTTTGACCCCCCATATAACTAGTGAACTGTAATGATTTAAAACCATTGAATAACAATTAACTTATAATTATACACTTATTAAAAATTGTGCAGTAAACATGTTGATGGTCGAATGACCTTAACTGTTATGTAAGGAACTTTGAATCAGGGAATCTTAACAGAAATATTTATCGGTTCGGATGTTTGTTTACGTGCTTCAAGTGAAGTGAACATTTTAAAGTTCCAGATCTGTTTCCGGTTGGAGAAAAATAAAAGTTAGAGTTCTTTTTGGCTCTGGTTCTTTTAATTTTCTATTTAATATCTATAGCACCATTATAAAACTCGTTAATACATGGATACACTAAATAAATTATTTACAACTATTAAAAGTTATATTTAATAAAGAAAAGTATATCCCACCTTGAAGAAAGGTCTTAAGAGAAGGAGAAATAGAGTATTTCTAAATAATAAAAGAGAAAAGGGCATACAATGCCATTTAAAAAATAACATAGGATCCAATAATAACCCAGATATATATTGATTATAATTCCTGTTTCTAATTCCTAGGATATTTATTTTTAGGTTTCCTGCACTGGTTCTGGTTGCTTAAAAATAACTGTCAGTTTCAGATATTGATTTGGATTTATGCGCCATTTAGACTCGCTGCTTTGCACACTAGATAAATTATATTTTCAGTCTTTGATACAAAACAGTTGGGATAAAGAAGTGTACTTCCTTTCGAATGTTAAAAAATCTCACTCTTATTTATTATAACATATACAAGTCTTCTTCAAATAGGTTTGAAAGAGAATTATTATAAGTAAATCATAGAAGCATAGACTTACACTGCACTATCATTAGTGTTTGGGGTGATGCGTTATGCCTCGCTGGTGAGGACCCTCGTTGTTGAAGCCACTTGTAGTGTATTTTGTGAGATGAGAGAGTGATGATGAGTCCTCTGCTTGTTGGGTTACACTTTATAATGTTGTATTGTGAAGGTAGGGGACTCTAGGAGGTTGGAATTGTGTTGTTCTCGGACTAATTAATTTTAATAAGGGCTGGGTTCTTAATGTCTATATATGAAAACTCGTGTTTTATCAATTCAATATTCGGTATTAATTATATTTATATACTTAACTTGATATGGTAGCTCAATGACTGTTTATTTATACTCAAATCATTTTTATTTTTGAAAATAGAGAGATTAACTTGACGCGGACGGTCCCTATGTAATTCTGTAGAACATCTGTTAATTGATATAATTTTCTGATAATTCGATCGCAGTCCATTCCCATATAGTGTTGTGGGACTACTATGTATATAATCCTTCTTTTTACATATCTATTTCGAAGGAAATTGTTCCAGAACTATCCATATTTTTTTTAAATGTTACATTATGGTCTACACTTCGAGAAGCAAAATAATTAAATGGAGCGAAAAATAGAGAGAGAAAACATGTCTTTCAGCCATTGTTCACAAGTGTCTGCAATAGGGGTGGAGTAACTACGAACGGTGAAATTTTGTTGACAGCAATAACAAATATCTTTGATCATCCAACTGTGAGAAGATTTTCTAACATATATGGATGCTTCGAGTTTTATTTTTTGAAAATATCCATTAATTTAAATTATATGAAGGGTGGAAAAATTTGATTAGAACTATTACCATTTGAAATTATATTTTACTACAGGTGTTAAGTGTTAGAGTAATATTTCACTTGGCCACACTTGACCTAGAATCCCTTTCGGGTGCAAATGTTGAATTTAAAAAAAAATCACTGTTATATTTCCCCTGAACTATCCTTATTAACCTTATAGCAATGGCCTATTAAATGAAAATTAGGTAAATACAAAAGTAGATGGTAGAACTTATGTTGATGTGCCTCAAAAACAAATTACCGTCACCAATGGGCATTCAGATAATAACGTCAGTCTCATCGAGTTTGATTTGTTGGTGAAGGGAAGTACTTGGATTTAATCTCAAAAAGACTTTTTCATAAATGGTTTCACACTCACCTCCATAAAATTGAGTAAACCATTTATTTAAATAATGCCTTACTCATCCCTACACAATAAGTGTAAATATTCTGTTATACCGGATGGGTAGTAAGACTAAGTGCATGGAGAAATAATAAATCATGATTTTATAATATTTATATACACTAAAAAATAAATACTAATAATAATAATCCTTTCAAATGAGCTTAACTTTATTTATTTTTAGTGAATGTAGTAAACTTGCAAATAAAATTAAATACGTCCAAAATATTTTTTATAATCAAATTAAAGAGTTTTATTAAAATAAATCAAGATACTTATTTTTTATCTAGACTTTAGTTTAAGAAAATAATTTTTAAAGTAAATTATTTTAATTTTTCTAATTTTAGCCTATTTTAGTTATTTAATTAGCAATTTCTAAACCATTATATTATATCAACACATGACAGATAAACTAATTTATAAAAAAAGGCACAACATCCAGCCCCCAGCCGTTTATTCATCGATATGAAAGTGGAAACTCTCCAACCAACCAATGATACATTTTTCGGCCATGTTAGGAATCAAACTATAACGGAGCTAAGCGTTGAACCGTAAAGTAAAAATAAATAAAAGTGTTGGAGTAGGGAATAAAGAGGAGGAGAGGATTATAAATAATTTGAAAAAAACTGGTTGATAAATTACCTTTTGTTGGACGATTCAATCCTCCGGAAAGTGTCTTCCAAAGAAACCATTCCTTTATAATTATCTACCAAGAAATCTATAAATCCTGCTTTAAGTTAAACACACAAATTATTCTCTATGAAACCTTTATAGTCATTATATATTTAGTAAAGTAACACAGCTTACCACAAAATACTTAACTTTCATAAAGTGCCTCATAAATGAAACACCCGAACAGGATAAAGAGGACTGATAATTAACTTCCCTCTAACAAAAGCGTTAGCACTTGACTCACGATTCCTACTATTTATCGCCTTCACTGCTCTTCCATTTCCCCCACACTGTCAACATTTCCCTTGCTATACTTGTTCTCTTTATCTTCTTGCTTCCCTTAAAATACCCATTCATTCTTTTAATACCGCCCTTTCCTCTAAATTCGAGCCTTAATGGATTAGTTTGGTTGGGAAGCATGGAGTGTTGTGGTATTAGTGAGTTTATTATCTCGGCATGAATTACGTTTTCCGGTGGGTCGATAGACAAACCTCCTCCTTGCGTTTGTCTGGCCAGTAGAGTAAAATAGCTTTAACTCTTTCTGGTTCCTATATAACTTTGCCCTACCTCTTTTGGTTCCGATATTAAATTTTCCCTACCTCAATCTGGTACCTATATAAACATTGCTCTACCTTTTTTGGTTTCTGTATGAGCCTTCCTCTACATCTGTTTGGTTTCTGCATGACCATTGCCCTACCTTGGTTTGGTTCCTAAATGATCCCTTGTTCTACCTCTGTTTGGTTACTATGTGAACCTTGCCCTATCTTTTTTTGATTCCTATATAAACTTTGCCATAACTCTGTTTGGTTACTATATGAAACTTGCATTATCTTTGTATAGTTCCTGTATGAACCTAGCTCTACCTCTTTTTGGTTCCAATAGAAACCATGCCCTACCTTTGTATGGTTCCTGTATGAACCTTGCTCTATCTCTGTTTGGTTCCTACATGACCCTTTTCCTACCGTGGTCTGGTATCAATATGAACATTGATCTACCTTTGTTTAATTCCTATATGAGCTCTTGCTCTACCTTTGTCTAATCCCCAGATTAATCTAGACAGTGTTGGTTCACTTTATAGTTTTCAGAATTATCTGCCTTTTTCAGGTTTCATACAAAAAAATATGCATTCTCCAAGTATTTTATATGCAATGCTATGTACTGTACAAAAATATACTATTATTTTTACTGGTTAATAATAAACTCTTGACACAATAGTTATTAAAGACAAATCTGTCTTTACAAAAATGTATAAACTAGAGAAAGAACTAGCATTTTATGTGTGGTTAGGCTCTTATACTATAAATTTCGAAAATTATTTCTAGCATATATAAAAATTCCATTAACTTTTTTTAAATGTCCCTGACTTGTTCCTGAATTTTCCCTGTCCTATTCAATTTCTGACTTTCCTCAGATTTTGTTTTACGAGTATGATCAACCCTGCTAGATCTTCCTCTGTTTGTTTACTGTATTAACCTAGGATACTTACCCCGATCTGGTCACCAAATGGACCGATAACTAACTGTTTGGTCACTAGGGTGACCAAGATTTAGCTTATGAAGCTTCCTACCTTTGTTTGGAATCCAGATGAACATTATTTGGTCACTAGACGATCCTGGCACTATCTCTTTGTGGTTTTCTAAAATAACTTTACTTAACAACTACCTATACCACACCATACCATACCTATACCATTATATTAACAAAGCCTTACCTTTCTCTGCTCACTAGATAAACATAACATTACATTAATCATAGACTTAGATTTACCTGTGCTTGATACTTAGATGACACAGCCATTAGCCTATATTAGGACTGTTCCTGATGACAAAATCAATAGCTAATCTAAAAGTGTACTTGTATCTATGCCATTATGTTCTTCAAATTACAAAACGCTAGTAAGATAGAAAAAGACACAACACACTGTCATAATATTATAACGTTAGTCAACACCACAAGCTTATAGAGATAAAGAAAGACACGATGCGGTGCCGTATTATCGTGTTCTTCAGAGCAAAAATGTTATTATAAAGATACGACACACTATCATCTCATCATTTTATCAAAAGAAAAAAAATTAGAGGAATAAAGAAATACACAAATCACTTCCCTTTTTAAATATTCTTGGAAACAAAAAGGTTAGAAAGGTAAAGATAGAAACGATGCTCCACCAGATTCTTATTTCATTTAGAGATTGACGGCCGCTAACGGGGAAAAGGAAGACAGGGCACATTGCCGTATTAATTTGTCTTTTAAATAACAAAAGCTAATGGAGTAAAGTAAGACAGGATACAATGCCATCATTATTATTATTATTATTATTATTATTATTGGGTGTTTTGTCTTACCACAGGTCCATTCCCATTGTCAGTGAGCTTAGACCGCCAATGTACCCTGTCCTCTGCCTCCTTAAGCTAACATAATGTTCTTATTTCCTTCAAGTCATCTAATATTTTAGTCCTCCTGCTTCCTAAGCTCCTCTTTCCGTCAAACATTTATTCTATAACATCGTGCAGAAGACAGTTCCTCCAAAGGATATGTTTCCGATCCAGTTTGGTTTGTAACAAGGAATCACATATAAAATAGTAATAAAATTACTATATTGATTAAAGAATAAAGACTAGAGAGGGAAAGAAAGACAGGACACACTTTCACATTATTATCATCAAAACAAAGGGGTTAAATAAATAGAGGAAGACAAGACACATTGTCATATTACTATGTCCCTTAAAGCATGAACGTTAAAGAGTAAACGCAAGACAGGATACACAGTCACAATGTGATTAAAAAAACATAAAGTTTAAAGGAATAAGGAAAGACAAGACAGATCACCATACTAATTTATAATTTAAAGAACGAACGTTAATGTGGTAGAATAAGACAGGACAACGTGTCTATTATTATGATCTGTAAAGAATGAAGACTAAGAATTAAATGAAGACATTGCACACTGTCATATTATTATTATTATTATTATTATGAAAAACACAGAGGTCAAGGAACTAAAGGAAGACAGTATTATTATGTTATTTAAAGAATAAAAAATAAAGACGTAGAAGAAGACATGTGACATTTGTTGTATTTAAAGAATGAAGAATAAGGGAGTAAAGTAAAACAGGACAAATTGCCACATTAATTTGATCGTCAAAGAACGAAGACTAAAGGAATAGAGTAAGAGAGAACTCATAGCCACGTTATTTTAATCGTCAAAGAAAGAATATTAAAGGGATAAAGTAAGATAGGATACAAGGCCACATTATTATGATCGTCAAAGAACGAAGACTAAAGTGGTAAAGTATGACAGGACACGTGACAACATTATTATGATCGTCAAAGAAAGAAGACTAGAGAGGTGAAGGAAGACAGGACACATGGTCACATCATTATGATCGTCAAAGAACGAAGAATAAAGGTGTAAAGTATTACAGGACACGCAGTAACATTATTATGATCGTCAAAGAAAGAAGACTAGAGGGGTAAAGGAAGACAGGACACATGGTCACAGTATTATGTTCAGCAAAGCACTGAGGTTCAATGGGTAAGGGAAGACACAATGCACCATCATATTACATCTCTCATAGTGAAATTTCTGTTTTCCTGACGTATTTTAGAGCAGAAAATGTGTAAGCTCAAACAGCCCTGTAGAAGTTTTGACATTAAAAGTAACGCTGCACGTTGATTAAACTCTGAGATATCCCACTCAGTCTCTCGTAAGTGACGAAACTTCTCCTTGCCACGTACCAACTGCATGCCATAAGAGACAATGTGCTGAGATGGTTCTCTTCTAGAATAAAGGTCGTCGTGACTAGGTTCCATGCTGTGCATAATTATCTTACTCATGGGTTTTAATAAAAGAGGGTCTTGTTACAGTTCAATTTTACTAGAAAGGGGCTTAGTCTCCTATATAAAATACTATTTTTTTAAATAAAAAATTAATAGCAATTTAATACTTAATTAGTAATACTTTCTATATATTAATAATATCTATCAAAAGTGACAAATTTAGTTAACATGACCTAAAATATGAGTATAGTGAAGTATCTCTAGTAAAATAATTATCTATCAAATAAATCCTTTCCTATGAAAAGTGGACTATACAATGTGCGTTTTTTGATACGCTTCCGATGATAAGAAATTAGTTGAATGATGTGCCACAGGAATTTTATGCATTTCTTAAGCTTTTCACTTTCTCGTTATCTTACAGGTAGATAAAGTATAGTGATCGTCAAAAAAATATAGCTCGAGATTTTGATGAATCTAAACGTTTCATGACCCCCGAATCCAAAAATGTGGTTTTTGACTTTCCGTTTGTCTGTCTGTACCTCCAACTAGAGCCTAAACTATTTTACTGATCGGGATTAAACTTGGTATCTAGGGTTCTCATAGGGTTGCCCCTAGGAGTTTTTGGAATTGGATATATCTAACCCTAAAATTGAGTGTAGTTTACTGAATGGAAAAAAGGGAAAAAGTCGATTTTCTCAAAATCGGCTCTAATGACTTTGATTAAATTTCACTTATAAACATTTATTAATATTCCAAACGAAATGGCTTCTCTAATTATTTCGGAAAAATGAATTTAAGGGCTCCGGTCTGATGGGTATTTAAAAAAAAATAATATCCCTTAACTATTTGAGATGTGAAATTACTTATAGTTACAAATATGTAGGTCTATTTATAATACAAATATTTTATATGAAGCATATTTTAATAAATCCAATAACTTTCAAGCTATGATTAAATATATATTTAACTTTTCGAACACAAAAGGTAAAAGTATTGCGACCGCAATAGAAAATCTAACCTGAAATGTTGATGGATGTCGACATCTCAAGACCCTCCAAACCCTCAAAAGTTGTTTTTGCAATAACGTCCGGCAATGTGTCTGTTTAAACTTACAGTTAAAAGTAGTTTAAGAAAGCGCGAAAAGAGATAAAATCGATTTTCTCAAAATCAACTAACGATTTTGATTAAAATTCGTATCTAAGTGTTGATTAAGATTATAAATAAACTGGCTATTTTCATTTTACCATGAAAATGAGTTTCAGGGTACCTTACAGAAGCAGAAACTTCCGTATCTCCACAACTATTTGAGATACTAAATAAATTATCATTGCAAAATTGTACTATTATTAGAAATAAAATACATTTATACGAAATATATTTTTATAAATCTAACAGTTTCTGAGATATTGGCAAATATATTAATACAATTTTGTGAGCTTTAGTTGTAAAGAAACACTACCTAAGTTTAAACGCAATAATTCTCCAATGCCATAGATTAATTAAATATTAGTACGTCTCTGTTTATGTTGCTTTTCCATAAACCTCTTAGGAGATATGTTTGTACAACAATGAGCTATATCCATTTTAGACTCAATAATCCATATTTAATTTTTTTATTGGTCAAAATTTATAAATGAGGAATTTAATACCAATGCGAGAGCATGAAGATTTGCAACACCTAATAAAATGTCGAAAATTTTAACCGGAAGTTGAAATTTTAATATGAAATGTAGACGCTTGTGGACCCGGCATTGATCTTTTTTATTGGTGCAAACATACAAATGAGGACATTTATACTTTAAAAACAAAATTATGAAATTTAAAGCCAGGACTAAAAAAAATGTTTTAAGTAAGTATAGTGCTAATTATGCTTAGGTTTGCTAGTGTATACTATTTCGTTTCACATATATTACGAGTTATGAGTAAATATTTCAATATTCAAACAATAGAACAATAAAGTCCGTGTGGAGTTCCGTACTATTTATTTTAAAAAAATAATCCTATGCCACATTATTAAAGACAACGGAAAATGTTTTCCTGGATGGTTTTCTACTCTCTTTCCAAACAAATACGGGTAGATTTCCTCTTAAATTTCTCCTTTCTCATCCCTATATAACAAGAGTAATTATCATACATTCGTATATTCTGTACCGAAAGTAAACCATGGTGATAAAAATAAGTTTCTCACATAGTAAATAATGAATGTAGGCTATTGAACAAAGAACTACATTTTAATTGAAACTTAGCTAATATGATAATGTCAAGCCATCAAACCCCAAATTTATGGTATATTAAACAACCGATGAAGTCCAGCTCTTCTATAGTTCAACTCTTTATACTCAATCTATTTTAAATAAAATATATTTTTATAAAATGTCTAAAAAAACTGGCAAAGGCTATATTTTAGAGTCAAATTGTGTATCAGCCCTACGTCAAATACGTTTAAACCCGCATAGGTGGGCACACGATATAAATGTCGAACTCATTTAGTCTGGTATAGCCACTGATCCCCCACCCATCATGTAAAAACACTTAAATATACTTGGTAGGAGTTTAGCTTTGATCAGCATTGGTGTGCTAGCAAGATAAAATCTAAGTTCACATAGTATGATTTTCTGGTAACGGGTAAATAGGTACTTGAATCCTAACCGTCTGGAGTGATGATAGTTTCCCCCCTCTAACCACGTAGATGTGCGTATACTTATTTAGTTTAATTACACTATTCCTTAACCATAGTACAAATAAATGTGGGTATCCCATTTATATACATATATATATGGTACGGTGCATCGCATAGACTTTCTCTCGTTTTTATCTTAAAAATATAGACATTTATTTAAAGCTCGTTATATTTGGTGAAACGAAATAACAAGTCTATACACCAAAGTCTATATACATAAGATTATGATTAAAACAACACACACTCTTACTTACACCATGACTAAGAATAAGGAAATATGTTACAGAAAAATTTAGAAAAGATCTTCGAAGTATCAAGAGAAAGGGAAAAACGGTGCATCGTAAAAAAAGCTATGCTTCGCATCCACTGATAAAGAGAGTTTCACTAAAATATTTATTGATATAAGACACGAGAAGACTATAGTCCAAAAAGTTCGGACAGAACTTTGGATGACTCAACTTATGCAAGCGCTTGGTGTTGACATCCTAATTAACAATCCTAGCAACTTTAGTAAATATAGTTATTTCAAAGCATAATTTTTACTAATTGTATTTGGAGTATATTTTCTTATGACATTGAGAGACTTATCACAGTTTGGACGTTTTTTGAGGTAGTATAAATAGATCTCAGGTTTTTAATATACCTTATCCATGATGTTTTGGGTACTAGTAGGCCTATTAGTCGGTCATATGTGGTGGAATCGAAATAATTGATAGGAATCATCTCAAATAACTTTTCAGTTTGCATTTGACAAAAAAACTCAATTTTTAATAAATGTTTCTATTTTATGTCACATTAACTAGAAAAATAAATGTTTAGAATATAACCGGAATTTTAACCTAAATATTTAATATGTGGTTTATCAAGATCTTACGAACGTTTAAATGATCATTACGTAACTGACTCCTTTTAATAATAGGCCTACAGTTTTTCACAAATGAAGGTGGGGAAAGTGGAAGGTGATAAACCAATATTTCTGGTCCTTTTGAGCCCGTTTGTGATGGTCTTTGGTAAAGGGGTTTGGTTATGTTACTAGACTCTATCATCATTAATATTATCCTGGGTGAATAGGCTGTTTATGATTGAATTACTAATTAAATTTTATTGAAATGAGGGGGAAATGGAAGGGGCGTTATTTACATGTCCTCACTACCTTGGCACAATTTCTCGCTACGCTGCGAATGATAGAACACATGTTTGTTTCATATCCCTAATCACTATCCGTTCAAGGACTGTTAAGTGATGAATGAGAGAAGGTGATTTCGAGAGAACGATATAGATATTGATGAGAGTAACATGAAACAATGTACTGTACATCAAACAATCACTCAACAGTCACCTAAAGTAGTTTATTTCCATTTGAAAATAATTCTCCTCCAATTTGAACCGGTAATTGACATGTGAATGCTATACTGCAGCGCTAATTGTAACGCTGTTGGTGGGACAGTGACGTCATCTCTTGACTTAAGTCATCTGACCAAGGACACAACTTACATAATGTTCCCTTCCCGAAGGTCGTGTTCTATTCACGCTATTAGTCGAGAGAATGTTGAAATAAGAAATTAATGACTACCTACCAAACAGAAGTTTCATAGTTACATCCAGAGATGAGAGTTTGTTTGACTGTTCATCCCTTCTTCGAAAGTCCAGAGTTTGATTCCCAAATTGTGTATTAGGCTACTTATTAACTGATCCTATGTGTGTGTGTGTGACTGTGTGTGAGGGAGGTTAATATTGGGATAAGAGGGAAAGAGAAGCTATAATATTCCTCAAGTATAATCTTACAATTGATAATGAATATATTCACTCCTTTTATAAGACTCGACTCACTAATTAGTTTCATTCCAAGAAAAGTTTTTGCTCTCCGTTACCATTTGGATGTACCAAAAACAATTTTTTTTTTCGAAATGTTAACAAAGCTAGTAAGTGTAAAAATAGTAGGTTATATTTTGAAGAATTAATCTTGTGAGTGAATATAAATATAGATTTAACTAATATTTGGTTAGTAGCATGTAAAATGAATTGTAAAATTAGAAAGAAAAAATAAATAAGGATAAATTAAGTTTTTATAAGTTCTAGTATATGTGAATATTCTATTGATGTGGAGTTTCATTAAATTCTAGGGGTCACTCGGACCCTACGATCATTGCCTTTCTATACCAATTATAATAATGTTAGTTATATAATTACAGATAAATTAATTACGAGTACAATTTTAATATTAAAACAAATATCATTTGTTAAAATATCCTAATTTAGATTAGTATTTTATGGGTTAACTTCGGTGCTCTTGTGGTAAAGTGCTCGCCTCAGGACCCGATGCTCAAGGGTTCAAACCCAGCCATGGTTGATGGATTTTTGAGCGATAAAAATCCATAGCACAACTTCTTTTGGAGGGAAAGTAAAGTCATCGGTTTCAAATCAATTTTGGCATGTAAAAGAACCAAGGGATGATATGTTAAAAGATCTTTCCTGGCAAAAATGGTAGACTCCTTCGCTATCACTTTTAGAAATTATCATGCGCTGATATAATCAGCCAATTCATCGTGAAAGCAAATGATCTCGTCTTGGTTCTGCTCAATAAACTTTTTTTTTTTAAATATTGCATAAGATAGAGTATTATTTTTATTTCGCCCATAAAGTAGATATGTTAAAAGTTAATATCGTCACTATTCTTAAATATTGTGACGTTAACTAAATAGCAGGGCCAGCATAGTGTACTTATGATAGAAAGGTTGGGGTTGGCGTCCAATCTGTGTGTACTAGGGATGTTTTTTCCTAAAATAGTTTCCTACATGCTGCCTTTATATATTAGGATACACTTATCTAAATTCTAATCAAGTCATTCCTAATCCACTAAAATGAATCAAATATGCGTTTAGCCTTACCTATTAACGAAAAGTGTCAGGGGGGGAGGAGGCGTGAATCTCAGACGAGTAGTTCAGCAAGGTCACAACAATATTTTAATTAATAAATCTAATTTATTGATTGCAACACAACCCATTTGTGATGTCTAAGTTTTAATTTTTATCATAGTAATTTCCACTATTCCCTCATAATAACGTTATTTATTTAATAATAATAAATACATAACACTGTAACGCTAATGTTGTATTTTAGATTTACTGTATCTTACATTTCATGTGGTGTTGTCAATATAAAATGTAAATTGTGTCATTATTGATTTTATTACTGTATAACGTGTAGCCTATCAATGATATAGCTTTATGATTGATATAATATTTAGTTGTATTACGTATAACCTATTTAGCTCTGATGTGGAGTAACATGATACAAGTCTGCATCCATTCAAGTCCTTGAAAATTACATTTCTCTTCCGTATTATAAAATTCAAGCACTTCAAAGTAGTTCTCAGATCAATAGATATGGAATAAACCGTATTTAATAAAGTCAGAACCTTGACTTATCGTTATGCACATGTCCCCCAGTAAATAAGTAATTTAAATACTTTGAAATTGGGAATCTCCTATGCAAGAATAGTAGAGGGAGATAACTGGAATAGACACATTCATATTGTTCTTAAGAGCGTAAATAGCTAATTATTTATAGGGACGTCAGAGTAATTTGAAAACTGTATTCTTTTGCACAACTTGAAGATCTAAAATTGCATTTATAACTAATTGTGGTCCAAGTAATGTAACCGTCCATGATATACGCATATTTACACTATCTAGGTAGGGACAAGAAAGATAAAATTTAGAGAAAAACATCCCTCTGTTAAGTGGAGGAAGAGTGGACAATAAATTAGGAAAAAAGATCCTCAATACATCCCACCAAGATTCAAGCCCCAATATCCTTATTCACGATAAATAATTTTGACTGTCCACTGGTATTCTAACCAAGATATCTCAAAGGGGGACTATTAGCAGATAAGCTATACCTGAAATCAGTAGTTTATCCTCACGAAGATATGGACTTGTATATTAACTAAGATTCCTTCCAAAAATTATACAAAGACTACTTCACTTTGCAGACATTGTAATACGGAACTAACGCTAAATTTTCACCACTGAGCCATGCCGTTTTCAAATCAAACGTACCCAACCAGTCGGTGGAAAGATACTTTCAATGACGGTATTAAAACATGCCATATAACGTTCAAGATGCAATAATATATCCCTGTATGTACTAAAGCCTTATGCCTCATATGTCACGATCGATCTGCTTCAATCCTTCCATCAGTGAGGCAATCAAGATGGCATCATAAATGGTTTGTCAGCGACTGGCACCCGTACAATGTGTTGATCGACGTGCCGGGGTTACTGATAGAGGAAGAATTCATTTATTTCAAGGAGGGATCCATCTGAAATTTGCATCCGTTCGATGAAGCCAACTATAAGTTCCGCTGCTTTGCTTTTGAGATGGACTACCTTTCATTACGAAGTAAGAGGAATGTAGATGGAGAGATTACCAATCATTATGGACTATCTTAGCAGAGCAGTTTTAAGCCGTACTCTGAACAAAGTACGCTGGTTGATTGGAATCTGGATAAGAAGATGATATTTATTAAAGAAGAAGATAAGGTAGCTTGGTTATAAAGTATCATCGACAACAGTGACGAGTACAACGTTTACGAGTTGAAAGATTTTGGTTGTCCTTCTCTGAGAAAGCTTAAAACCCAAAGTAAAGTAAGAAAATATCTCAGTCATTCTAACTCTGTATATAATTGCGAAAAATAAAATAAAGTATCCTACTCTTCTATGAATGTTTTAAACGATTTAGGTCTGATGGGTAAAAAAAAGTGTGTGAGTTGATAGAGAATGCATTACAGGACGATAAAGGATCGCTCAAATCCTCCTTGATGTATATCATCGTTCCTTTTAACGAATACAAAGAATTCATCAATTTCATCGTCACCAAGACTACACGAAAGAAGAAGGAGGCTTCCACCCCACAAAAAAGAAAGGAAACTACCATTACGGTATCTGTCAACAAGAAGGATAGCAAACCTAAACGTAAAGTTGTGAAACGTATTAATGAATGTTCCCAATAATGTTTATTTTAGTGCAAAATCATGTTAATCCAGAAAATACAGCTGAATTAAAAACAATGATAAATTCAATTTTATGATTTTAAGATGGCAGCCAACTGTAGCATTGAGATGCGTTGAGGACGCCCAAAGATTCCCCGTTATTTAAAATGTGGTTAGTTACTTTAAAACGTTGTTCACGTGAATATCAAGGTGAAAGATATCAATATATTCCTGTATAATTATGATGGTTAGCACCGCGTCTTACTAACCTTTCGGGTTATACGCACTTACGCTAATGTGTAATGGTAGGGTGATTGTGAGATGAAATGAAGGACCTACAGTTTAACGTGGAATCCGAACCACGGTGGAGGCCTGGCATTCCTCACATTCACAAGATGTCTTGTCAGAGGTTAAGGAAGGGTTTGGTAATAAGATAAATCTTCGCCGGGACCGAGGATTGAACCCCGGCCGCCAGCATAGAAGTCTGACACCTTACCCCTAGACCGCCAGGTCACCAACGTCCTGTATAGTTAAAATCTTACTATTAGGTCTTATAACTTCAATTATCTTTATAAAGAGGTTAACTTAGCTTCTTTATTTTTTAAGAAAGCTCATGTAAGAATTTCAGATCTGATATTAAGGTGTATGGGGTGATCCGGTGGTCTAGAAGTAAAGTGTCTGACTTCTGTGCTGGGGTCCGGGGTTCAATCCTTGGTCCCGGCACAGATTTATCTGATTGCCAAACCCTTCTTTCACCTCTGACAAGACATCTTGTAGAATGTGGGCAATGCCAGGCCACCACCGTGGTTCGTATTCCACGTTAAACTGTAGGTCCCCATTTCATCTCACAATCACCCTACCACTACACATTAGCGTAAGTGCGTATAACCCAAACGGGTAATAAGACGCAGTGTTAATAATAATAATAATTATTATTATTATATGGTATATGTTTGGAAAGTTAGATTGAACTATCCTCGAACACTATAGGGTTATATTTTTACTGGTTCATAGAAGACGATTGAAAGAAATTATTAATTGGTTTTAGTAGTAATGAGGTTTCGGAACATCACTTCTCAAAATAAAAACCATAGTTGAACTATATTTCCATTCAATAAGGCAAGGCCCTTAAACGACACGATTTTAAGTACATCTCACGACCCATTAATGAGGATATAAGATACCAGATTTATCCGAATAAAATAACGAATCAAAGTGACCCACTTCGGTTGCCACATGATCAAAGACGTCACTATCGCAATTGACCTGACTGTCGATGATGGGAGATCAACGTTCGATCCCGGTCTGGTATATATAAACTGTGGGTGGTTTTTTAAACAGTTATCGACTCTCCTTTGGTGCAAATTTGGCTACATTTCCTCTAAATTCAACTTTCCTATTTTCTAGCACATTAGTGTAATTAGAACATAGGAATATAACCCAAACGGGTAGTAATACCTGGTCCTAAAAAAAAAAGCATAAAGAAGTTTTCTGTATTCTTAAATTTACAACATAAAAATTGGCATAATTTAATCGAGTTATAGTTTTAAAATAATGTTTTATTGGTTTTGTTTTTCAGTTTTGTCACAATTATATAATTATGGTTAATGGTTATAACTATACTCAATTCCACAGTTTTATATAAGGAAGCAACAGAGATATACATTGCGTGACGTATGGTTTGAGCCGTATTACCCACCTAATTGAGGTGTTACCCAATGGTCGAAACATGCTCTTCAGACATGTTGAAATGCTCATCATTAAAGTGAGTAAGTAGGGGACGTGAAATAAGGCCAGTATTTTTTCCCGTTTTTATAGTACAACATTATTTAGGCAAAAATAAGTTAAATATTATTTTAGTACAAAAATAAAGCTTAATTTTCATCACATGGTGGTATCAATAGTTGTTGAATATCTGTATGAGAAATGTGGTATTAGATGAAAAAGTTTTATTTTAAAAGAAAAAGTTGTCATAAAATTACAAGACATCCCTTAAAGCTATTCAAGAAGTGTTAATATCACCACGTGAAGAAAATTAAAATCTATGTTTGTACTGAAGCAAAATTTTATTTATTTTGGCCCAAAAAAAATGATTTGATTAATATAAATTGAAAAAATACTTATCTTTTCTCGCTTTCCTTGCATCACCACCTTAAATGCACGATTTAATATCCCATCTTAAATTAAATGTATTCTGTAAAAGAAAGTATGGCCTTTTCCTGATCATTCTATTCTTCGCTCCAAATAGTCAGCTACATGCCAATACATGTTTTATTTAAGAGCTGAACAGGGATCCCTGTACAAGTTTGACCACAGCTTGCTTCTTCGTGAATCATACAGAGGCAAATTTAATCCAAAATTCAATTTTAGATTGTTACCGTTGAGCGGATGAATAGGACCAGTGAGTGCTTGGAGCCGCGTGCTCTTGGCACAATAGTGTGTTAACACAAAGGGACCAAATTGTTGTGCTCTGTGTATATTCCCAGTGGCTAAAATCACACACAAAGGGGAGACTTTGCAGTTTCGGATGTGGGCGATACTTCACATTACTGGAGGGTTATGTAAAGTAGGGTTTTGGTAAGAGTAAACTTACATGGAATAAAACAATACTTTTTTTGAGGTCAAGATTTATATTATTTTTACATACTGATTTATTAGCACCACGTTATACTATTTATTTGAGCTATTTACACATGTACTTGTTTCGCTAATGTGGTAGGGATGAATAATGTAGACTTCTAGAGGCGTATACTGGCATTTGCGTGGGAGTATAATTGATAACCATTTTGGAAAAACTACTATTATTACACCCAGCCGGTATTTAATCCCCGATATCCTCATCATCGGCAGCCAGTCCAATGCAAACGTGACGCCTAAGATTAATTACCACTGAAAGAGGTACATATTATTAGTGTTCATGAAAAGTTACAGATACGGATCACACGATTGAAAATTAATTTGGTAAATTTTGGTGACCATCAAAAAAAGTTTCTTCCCATCTGAATCTGACTGAACTATAGGAATATGTTAGTTGTTATTCCTTTCTCAGCCTCCCTCGTATCTTTTCAACTGGGAAGTACTCATTTTAGTTATACTAACAGGGTAGGGAAAATTGATGTTAATTTTTTTTAAATACACGTGAATTTGCTGTATGTAGAATGATAAACGATTTAAGAAAATACACTTTCAGTACATCCAGAACAGGATCAGAACCCCAACCTTCTTCATAATTGATAAAGTGCACTAGAGGAAACCGACGTCAGTCGTTTTGTTCACCCTTGTGAGTGGATCATGAATGATACATAGTTGATATTAAGGGCAGTTTTGTAAGCTAATAAATATCCCGCACTAGTAATGATAGTACGAGAGAAATATTTATTTTATGGCCCAACTACCAAAATTCCAAATTTATTTATAATTAATATTAGATAATAAATGTGTAGCCACAAACACAACAAACTGTTTAGTTTAAAATAGAATAAATTATTCCTATAGCAGTGTAGTTTTCAAACTGGATTCTAGTGAAATATTTATGCGAAAATAATTTAGAAATGAAAGCATATTTTTCCTCGAAGTTCACCTAATTTAAATCTAATGTAAGAAAAAAACTATGATCTTTGAAACAAACTAAATTTTCAAGTATTTACATTCAAATATTAATGTACCAAAGTTTTCTATAAATGTTAAGCTTACGACATTCATTTGTGTAGCTAATATATAATTAACTTAAATAAGTGTATTAAAAACTGTTTTAGTGAAACTAGCCCACTTCCCTTAAAATATAATATTCAAATAAAGAATCATTATAACAACTAGATAAAAATGCGTATTACCTGAACAGTTAGCAAGATACAATCCTAAAAACAACTAGAAAGAAAAGTTTAGTTCATAAACTAATATTTTAATGTATATATTAAAATAAGTTCTTGGTGCACGTAAAATAAGGGTTAATTAATGGTAAGATAATCAAACCAATGGTTCAAAGCCACGTCTGTAGATTTTATAATTTACGCCATTAGATTTTTAGGCTCTACGTCAATGTTTTTATTAAATAAAAACAAAATAAAATATAGTTTTTACCAACATAATTCCAAGTAGACATACTTCGTCTATTCTACTGGTGATCTCTATTAAAAGAAATCAAACATATTTGAACCTCAACCATCTTAGCCATCGGCCAACAAGACCGTACGAGACTGGTGCCTTTGTCACACACTCATAACAAGTGCAAACCAGTTTAATTTAATACGAGCAAAACTAATAATTAACCTATGTAAATAAATATATATAAATATGTACATTAATATTATAAACATTAAAAATATATATAAATATTTATATAAATGCGTGTATGTATATATAGTACATACGAGTATATCCCCAACAGGTAGTACCACCCATTACTATAAATTAATACTAGTAAAAAATATATAGATTACTACCCGTTACTATATATTACTACTAGTAAATATATATTACTACCCGTCACTATTTATTACTATTATTAAATAATACATGGTGCTAATATATACATATTACTACCCGTTGAGGCTAATTAAATAATACGTCGTGCCAATAAATATATATATACCTGTTGGGGCTACAATGGCATGTACTAATTACGCTGTTGTGATCAATATGGAAAAGGTGAAATATATAGGATGTGTACCTGCAACTGCGAGGAGAGAGACAGAGAGAAAGTGGACTGCCATATAGGAAAACCACCCTCAGTACACCCAACCAAGATTTGAATCTCTATATCCTCGTCATCAGCAATCAAGTATATTGCAAGTGGAAGCCTTAGACCAATCGACCTCCGAAGCGGGTCAAGAAATAATATATTAATTTTAAATGTGTACGTAAAAAATTTGTCGCTCTATAATACACGCATAGCATTTGAATAATACTTCTATAATACACAGCTCATTTTCATTGTGACAAAATTTCATGATAAAACTTTTCATTCATTTAATGATCAAAATGACTAGGGAAAAACAACTATGTGTACATACGATCTAAATCGCATTAAATTCCCGCAAGTTTGAGCGGAAAGACTAGAAAAGAGGAAATGTTTCCCTTCAGATCTACTGTTTCATGAATGGTTCAAAAGAGGTAAAGGATTTACGGGTGACGGTGACCAGTACAATGACATGTGTTATGATAAAGATGGAAGTTTAACAGGATGGGTTCCAAAACACAGAAAAAAACACACAATAAAATAGGAAGTAGCACCCTTTTAGAAAAAAAAATATTTCGGTGTTTTATTATTATATCTTTTAAAAGATTATTTTTTAAATTATAGAAAACGGAGTTGTTTTGTTGACATACATTTTTATTACAGTTCATTAAACTGTGTATTAAAACGGTATAAAAAATGAATAATTTGAGATTTTTCACATCGTTTCATTCAATGAAATAAGAACATATTTAAAAAAAAGAATCTTAGTTTAAAATAATTTTTTTAACTTACTGATCAACCAGAAATGCTGAAATATTCACAGTAACTACATGGTTGTACTGAACTAATAAATGATAACATTATTCTCCGAGTTAAGTTGTGTATTAATTTGAAATTTAATTTCCCATTATTAACATGTGACAAGATTCAGTGGTTGCATGATCTAAGGCGTCACTCTCGCAATAAGCCGGGGTACCGCTGGTGGGAAGATCAGAATTCACATATTAGTTGGGTGTATAAGGGTGATCTTTTTAAATTGTTTCTCACACTTCCTCCACGCTTATGATGTTATATATCATAAAAATTTCACCTTCTCCATTCCTACAATATAGGTGGGAGTGGATTATATGATATACGACTACATTATTATTATTATTATTATTATTATTATTA
>CABFOW010000313.1:243982-278118 GCA_902141385.1 Timema californicum
CAAGACATCTTGTGAATGTGGGGAATGCCAGGCCTCCACCATGGTTCGGATTCCACGTTAAACTGTAGGTCCTCCATTTCATCTCACAATCACCCTACCAGTACACAGTAGCGTAAGTGCGTATAACCCGAACGGGTAGTAAGACGCGGTGCTAATAATAATAATGTTACTTACTCCATGGCATTAGGAACGTTTGTTACAGAAAAATTAAGAAAAAAGAAACTTTTTTGTACACCAAAGAACATAAAGATCAAATTAATTTTCAACGACCTGAATTAAACAGTGTATATATATATATATATATATATATATATATATAGCTCAGAAACAGTTGGTTCCATAAAAATTTCTTCCGAATAAAATATTTTTATCTTTAACAGAACTACAACTTTACAATGATAAGTTATTTCGTATCTCTAATATTTGTGGAGAAACGATCAAAATTTGAAAATATCCCCCATTTAAGGAACCTCCTAAGTCATTTTCAAAATATAATGAAAGGTAACATCTTGTTAATAATGATAAACAGTGTCTAGATACAGAATATAATCAACATCGTTTAAGCGAATTTAGAAAAAATCTCTTTTTTTCTCTTTTTGCCCTTCTGTAAACTACCATTAAATTTTGGGTTATAAATCTAATTCTAAAAACTCATTGGGATGATCTTATGGAAATCCCAGATACCAAGTTTTAACCTAACCAGTAAAATAGTTTTAGCTCTAGCCCGATGTGTAGACATACAGGCGGACGGACAGACATAAATACGTCCTTGTTAAAAATCCCTTTTTTGGTTTCAGTGGGTTATGAAACGTAAACATTTATCAAAATCCCAAGTTCGATATTTTTGACGATCACAATACTTCTCTCTCCGAGGGGTCGAGAGAAAGTAACAAGTGCAAGGTAGGGATGGATAAAGAAGGTATAATTTAAAAGAGTGTATTCGGAAATCACAGTCCACCTGATGATGACTCAAACACCAACCTTCCCATGGTAACGAAACAGATTAAACGAGCATGAAGTTCAGCCTCAAGTGATCACTGATATGAATCTCGAATAATCCTTGCAACTTTTAATCCATAAGTTTATGAAGGAGATTATTCGATTTGACCAATCTATTCCTGCTATTATCAGTATCACATACTCAATCATAATTTTTTCATAGCCCACTACAGTGGCTGAATGGTCTAGGGCGTCATTATTGTGTTAGATTGTCCCACTGATGACGGGGAGTTGGGGGTTTGAATCCTGGTTGGATCTCTCAGGGTGGTTTTCCTAAATGGTTTCCCACTCTTCTCCCATCAAAATGCGGATGGATTATTTCTAAAATGTTTGATTCTTCACCTCCTACGCCATTAGACTAATCCTATATGCTTAGAGCCTGAACATATGGTCAGACGTGGTGATATAAATAAAATCTGTACATGGGAGTCAGTTTACCCGAATAAATTTCCAACGAATGTTCACTCCTAGCTAGAATAATGGCACGTGTTAATGACATGTAAATTACAAATTACGCTCTACCGCTGAAATACGGTTCCAGTCATACGAGGCGGGAAATCTAACACGGAAGGGCTGGGAAAGACACATTGTTTGTACATCATCACTTTTTGCTGTTGTATTCATTTGCGGCTTTGCACTGAGCCATACTTGTTTAATAAACAGGAAACTTTACCACAATTAAAACAGATCTAACGTACACAGAATGCATGTTAAATACCTCCTGGCTGACATAAATAAATCCCTCCTCTTCGTATAAACATTATCCCTTTCTCCCTCTTTTTCTCTCTATTCATGTCATTCCCACATACCCATTCCTCCTTTACAGTTTTTCCTAGGGCTATTTTATTATTTCCACATGGTTTTATAAGCCAACGGTATTTTCAAAGAATTCAGAGTAAAAATCCAACACGAAGTAAAACATTTAATTACATTTTTTTGATAGAGTATATTCTTTAGTACAAGCATATTTAATTACAGGAAAATCATTTCCTTAATATTTCAGCTATACTGATAGATTGTCATGTGTTTTACTTTAACGGTTTAAGCTTATAAGATAATAACTGTGCAAGACAAAAATAGAAAATTATTTTTATAATATATAATTCTGTTTTAAAATATGAACAGAACGTTGAAAATAAGTGTCGGATCAAGCTAATAGTATGGTATAAGTGGAAACAAACATTAGAAACGATTAATTTAAATAGGCTAGTACTGTTGGTAGGTTGGTAGAGTAGGGTAGCTAAGAGAGTAGGAGAGCTGGTAAAAGGCAGGGTAGGATAGCTGGTAGGATAGGATATCTGGTACGGCAGGAGAGTTAGGGGGTAGGGGAACTTAGCTGAAAGGCCAAGATGGTGGTTGTGGGGGGGTTAATAGAGCTGGTAGGGTAGAAGAGCTGGTAGGGCAGGAGTGCTGGTGGGTTAGGATACCTAGTAGAGTATTAGAGCTGGTAGGACAGGTGATCTGGTGGGGCAATACATTTGTTGAATTAGTAGAGATGGTGAGGTAAGATAATAATGGTTGAAGTGGGAAGAACTGGTGTGGAAGTATAGCTTGTGGCGTGGGGAAATTTAATAATTTATACTCAGTTTACAGTAAACTATTTTATTTATTTTTCCATCAAAGTTTTAAAGTTAAATTGGATTTAAATTTTGATATAGTTTGAAAAGCTATTAATTCAAAATAATAATAATAATAAAGGAGAGGGAATAAAGCTTAATCCGAACTCAAGCTTATTTAAAAATTATTATTAATGTAAGCTAAATAATTTAAAATAGTTTAATATATCTAATTTAAAGTAAAAGCTTGCAGAATATAAAATTAAACACGCACCATTGATCACACGGCCTATGGTGTCAGCATCACATTATCTAGAATTTCTGGTGGCAGACAGGTTTATGTTTGAATTTATCTTGAACGTACCGGTTACCATACCAATTTTTTGCTCTGACTCTACCCTTCACTATCTATATTCTACTTCCTCATCCTAATATTAGATAATTAAATTTAAAAGAGAGAAAAAAAAATATTTCCATTTACTGTCAAAATGAATTAAATTGTGAAATCCATCAGCTTTCTTAACACTTTTTCAGAATGAAAGATTAGATGCTTATACTGAAAATAATTGGTTGCCATGCACAGTATATAAGATGTACAGACAACGACTCTGCATCATACGCTTTTATCGGTTCAATTGCCCCTACCTTTGTAACCATCCTAGTTAATTTGAGAAATGAGACTGCTTCAAATTTTCTTCCGTTTAGAGCTGAGTGTTCAATAGGTCGGTGGGGTGGAGCGGCACGGAGCAAAATAGTCCCAACAAAACGCATGTAAGTGAATGGAGCCTCGTGAACCCATCCAATACGGTGGTAGTGAGTAGAGGAGCGTGTCAAAGGCGCTCTGGAAGAAGTCTGGGACTTGTGGAGGTCGGCCCCGCGCTGCGCCGCATCGCTCCGTTCCATAATACCGATCTAATGGACGGGAGAGCGGATCGGAACTAATCGAATTCGAGAATCTTCGAATGCCCTTGGAAAGATTCATAACTAACCACGTGATGCTTTATCAACAGATCAGCAATCCTGACCACAGGTGTTCATTAGTTTTGAATTTTTTCGAACTACAGTCCGGTAAACAGAAGTAAATTAGGGAAAAGGTGTCTGTTGTCTGAGGTATGAGATATAGCTCAGACAATTTTAATTTTGTGTTTTACTGTGGTTTGAGGTACGACAAATATTTCAGACCATCTTAATTTGATGTTTTATTGTGGTCTGAGGGTTTTCTCTGTTGATAAGTCTTTTTATATAATTTCATGAAAACACATCTTCCGTTTTCGTGCTTTCTCATCCTCTTCTGCCTCCATCACTGCAGAAAACACTTCCTCGTTACTATTCATCACTGGGTACACGAATACTCGTGATGCTAAAACCCTGCACAAAGACTGTCATACTGGGCCAGAAAAGTGGGGACACAACTGACTCGCACCACACCGCGTTATAGTGGACGGACCTCTACTTGCAGACTATGCGCCATACTTCATTTACCACGCCACCCCACCTCATCAAACTAGCGGACGCTCAGAAGTGTCAATGATTCGTTGACTTTATTTAATATCCAGTTAATTAAGAACCGCTTAGTCTTTTTATTATATTTTTGGCATAAGGTAGCTAAATAAATTTACTAAGGCTGAAGATAAATACATTTTTTTCAAAAATATATAAATCGAATAAATATGACCTGTCCTTAAAATATAATTTAAAAAAAATCAATATAGTTAGTAAAATTGTGAATATGATGCAATATTTGTGTCATTTGGTCGAGTCACATTGAGGTGTGGGTTTTTTTATAGTTTCTTTTAAATAAATGGAAGATATCTTGATTTATAACCAAATGTATTTTTATTTTGAGTATTTTTTATGCATAGGTCTGTATTTATAAATTTTCCGCTTTCTGTGAAGTCCTGCATAGTATACTTAAAATATATCCTATATTCAAAGCAAATTTTCACACAATTCATTACCATACTATATTTACTCCTTTGCATTTATATTCCTTTAATTGTTTTCTTCAATTCTAAGTTTTTACATAAGGTACCTAATTAGACAAATAGTAAATAAATATTGTAAGCTTTTATTATGATTTGTTATGTTAAATATGTATTTTTATATTTTATGAAATAGAAATATTCAAGGCACAGTTAAATATTCGCGTTTGGGTGCATGTTAATTATTGATTTTATAAAAATATTATTATAATCAGTTTTAAAAGTGCACAGTGTTTTTCTAGAGAGAACATTATTAATATTTATACTTTTTCGTTATATTACAATAATAGAAAGTATTGTGACTGTCAACAAAATCGAACTCTAGGTTTTGATGAATCTCGACGTTTCACGACCCCCC
The DNA here is from genome assembly GCA_902141385.1 of Timema californicum. Taxonomy (NCBI): domain Eukaryota; kingdom Metazoa; phylum Arthropoda; class Insecta; order Phasmatodea; family Timematidae; genus Timema; species Timema californicum. Next base: position 248,878 of record CABFOW010000313.1, read on the forward strand.
GAATCTGAAAAAGTTGTTTTTGAATGTATGTCTGTCTGTCTGTCTATACCTCCAACTAGAGCTTAGATTATTTTACCGAGTGGGCTAACACTGGATTTTCATAGGGTTGTTCATAGGGGTTTTTATAATTGGATATCTAACCCTAAAATTAAGGGTAGTTTACTGAACGGCAAAAAAAAAAATCGATTTTCTCAAAGTCGACTCTAATGATTTTGATTAAATTTAATTTCTAAATATTTATAAATATTAAAAACAAAATGGCCACTCTCAATATTTCGGCCCAACGACTTTAAGGGGTCCAGTCTGACGCGTGGATTATAATTTTTTTTTATCATATCTCCGAAACTATTTGGCTATGGAATTAATTATCATTACAAATAGATGTATCTGTTTATAATACAAATATTTAATCAAGATATATTTTTATAAAACCAATAACATTCAAGCTACACGCAAATATAATCTAACCTGAAATATTGATGGATGTCGACGTTTCATGACCCACAAAACCCTAAAAAGTGGTATTTGCAATGCCTTCTGTCTGTGTGTCTGTTTAAACTTAAAATTAAGAGACGTTTAATAAAGGGCGATAAGGGAAAATATCGATTTTCTCAAAATAGGCTCTAATGATTTTGATTAAAACTCGTATCTAGGCGTTGATTAAGATTATAAATAAACTGGCTATTCTCATTTTCCCATGAAATGACTTTTATGGTACTTTACAAAAGAGGAAATTTCCATATCTTCGCAACTATTTGGGATACTAAATAACTTACCAATGCAAAATTTTAGTACTATTAAAAATAAAAAAACTGGTATATGAAATATTATTTTATAAAACCAACAGTTTCTGAGATATTGGAAAATATATTGATACAATTTTGTAAGCTTTAGTTGTAAAGAGATATACTTAAGTTTTAACGCAATAATTCTCCAATGACATAGAGTAATCAAATATAAGTAAGTCTCTCAAAAATTATATGCTATTTTTCCTTAAATCTTTTAGGAGAAATGATTGTAGAACAATGATCTATATCTATTTTGAACGCAATAGTCAATATTTACGTATTTTTTATCTGTCGAAGTTTATAAATGAGGAATTAAATACCAATGTGATGACATGAAAATGTGCATCACCTAATAAAATGTCAAAAATTTAACCGGAAGTTGAAATTTTAATACAAAGTGTTGACCCTTGTGAACCCAATATTGATATCCTATCGGTCTAGACACACAAATGAGGACATTTATTCTTTAAAAATAAAATTATAAAATTTAAAACCATGACCTAAAAAATGTTTTACATAAGTATAGTGCAATTTATGCTTAGATTTGCTAGTGTATATTATTTCGTTTCACATATATCACGAATTTTGAGTAAATATCTCCATTTTCAAACAATAAAGGGAGAAAGTCCTTGCGGAGTTCCGTACTATTTATATTTAATGTTTTTTAATTAAGAACGTTTCGCTACTCATAATATAAAATAGCATATATTATATGTTTATAATGATGTTTTAATGTCAGTCGGTGACATTATTATTATGGGATAAAATATACACAATGGTTTCGAAGAAAAGTTTAAAAATTTGACTATAATATTCTAGAATAGTTCTTATTTAATAGACTGATTGCAATTTAATTTATTGCTGTATAAAATTGAATGCGTATGCTTTTGAAAAGTTTATGATAAACCTGTTTAAATTATTTTTCAGTTGTTAATGTTGTGGTACAACTACTTTTTTTTTATCTTTTATTTAGTTTTTACATGTGTAAATGATATAATCTTGACAGATAATGTCATAATTATATTGAAATATGATAAGGTCAATGTATTTATATTTGGGTAGATAATTCTAAAGGATTGTATATGGAGATAAATGTACTACTCAATCACAATAAGCTGTAAATGAAGTCATTAAAAAAGATTCCAATAATGATAATTTCAAACTTCTAGCTGCTCTGAGAGTACAATGTGTTTTTTAATCAATTTTTATAAAGTTAATTACTGACATTGAAATACACAAATTTTTTATTTTGTATGTTTTGTTGAGTAAATCAATAACGTAGTAAAATACAGAGTTCTGACTAATCAACCGTTTAAAGGTGATACAATTTATAATTGCGGTAAGTGTTTCAAAGGATATTTTGAACTGAAGATTTTGATGTGATGCTAGCAGGTAGTTTTCAACATGACGTAACTTATACTACCGCCACGAAGATGTGGTTAAGCTTCCAGAAGTTTGCTCTCAAATTTAAAGAAGAATGTAGAAATGACAGGATGGATAAGAAACAATTTCTCCATTCAACACCTATTATTAATCGAGGATAATATTAGCTACTACAAGATTTATTAAAAGGCTCATTGCATTAACAAGGGGAAAAACGATATTTCTAAAGAGCAAAGTATTTATTTCTTCCAAAAAATATAAAATACAAGGTCAATAAGCACGTTTGAGGATCTGGGCTAATAGCACCTGAGAACACACTCAAAATGCGCAATCCTATGGTATCCGCGTTCATTTTGAAAGAGTTATTAAAGTGTTGACAACTATTAAGTAGTTAGAATTAAGTTCCTATTGCGGCCGTTGTATGGACATGGTCTACCCATATATTTATAGCCCTCTATATAAGATGAAAGGACAGGATATTTATGTTTAAGATGAGCGGATAAGCTAAATAGCGGATGCTATAAGATCATATCATAGTCATATATAGTCCCTTAGGTAAGAAGAGAGAAGGAGTAGGATAGTGAGCAATCTAGGAGAAAGAACATTAATATATTGTTAACCCTCCAGATAGGATGACAGGGAAAGTAGGAAAGCGAATGATATAGGTACATAGTAATACACAAGTGTTTGGAATCTCCTCCTAAAGATGTCAAGATAGGTGGATTGGTTTAGTGACATCATTTATTCATAAACCTCCTTTTTAAAAACAAGATCACTGTGCTAGCGACAGGTGTGAGGACATAGTTTATTCATGTCTCGCTAGTATAATAACAGCGCTCAATCACTCAACGTTAATATTTGCCGCGGCCGGTCCGCCGAGTTCTATTATTCAAGAGCAGACCACTGGGGACTCGGACCGTGTCTGAACTGTTGCATAATGAACAGGGGCAGCAAACGCACTACTATCAGTGGCATTGTGGTCCAATACGTACTTGGCAACCAGTGGCTAGATGTACCACTAATATATCTGTCCATTATGGGACAAGTATTTGCTGATTTCTCACCCACACAAATGACTTATTAATACATAACCAACATTTATTATAACGATTTAAAGCCAGCATGGGCCCTATTATAAAACTAATTGGTAGGCCTATAGTTCAAACAAATAATATAATAATGAATAGTGGTTCTACCCTCTTCAGTACACAAATGGTCCAAGGTGTCACTCTCTTGTTAGATTGACCGATTGATGGTAGTATGTTCGGTGTTCGAATCCTGATTGGGCCCAGTGAGGTTTTTACTCTCTGGATAGTTTTCTTGCCCTCCCTCAACGCAAATACGGTTATATTACCTCTAATAATTTTCCTTTATCATCTTCAGCCCATTAGAGTGATTATATTAATAATCATATATGCGTAAAACCTAAATAGTAAGACGTAGTGATGAAAAAAAAATTATTGATATAACTTTTAACGACAATACTGTGAATTAAACTATTTAACTTATGAAAACCGATTGATGGGGGGAATTATAAACGAAAATAAGGGAATGAAACTATCTTGACTCTTAGAAATACGTAGGGAGGGAGGAATGGGACGTAAATGCCTAAAAACCACGTGAACTGTTTCTTCAGAGAAAGCTAAAAATATAAATGTATTTTTTTTATCAGTGTGTCTTACTGTCCGTTCCAATTTATTCCATTAAAATGCACATTATTTCAGTAATTAATATTCTAGAAATCGAACGGAAAATCCAATACTCATCAATGAAAAACGAAAGAGTTGTATTATTTTCTCTAGATCGTTAAGAACCCATTCCATTCTTTTTGAGAAATCTTTATATTTTAGAATTTGTAGAACTTCCAGCTATGTGATGGCGATTAAATGTTTTAGGGAAATAATATGTCAATTTAAAATAGTAAAAATAAATATATTTTCTTTAAAGTTTGAAACATTATTAGAGGTTGATTCATTAGTAAAACCGCTTGACAAAAGTTCAAAAATCCATTTAATATAGTTTGTACACCCCAATTTTCAACGGAAGGGTCTTTTCTGACTATAAAAAGGTACTAGAAATAGTTTCACATATTTATACGTAAAATCATGTGACCTTCGGATATTAATTTTGATAATATTATCAACACCCATAAAACCATACCAATAATTAGTAAAATAATATCAATGTTGATCACAATTAAAAAGTTTGTAGTTTCTAATAGGTTCATCAAGCGTAAATTTGTAAGGAAATCAAGTTATAGTGTTCTACCACATAATTTGCCCCAAAGTTCATAAAAACCATACTTCTTTCTGAAGTCTTAGCTCAGTCAGAGATGTGTTCACGAATTGCGTTAAGGATTTCTTGTTCGATTCCCGATACTACACACAGTTGAGGAACTTATGATACCTCTTTTACACTGATAAATTGACTTTTCATAGATTGTGTGTTGTATCTATTGTATAATTAAGTTGGCTTATGAGATTATATAATCAAATGATTCAGAAAAAGCATTATAAATATCACAAATAAATATAAAGGCCTACATAGATAAGTAGATTTTTTTTAGCACCACGTCTTAATACATGTTCGGGTTACGCTTATGTACTAATATGTTAATGGTTTTAGAGATTATGAAGTTTATATATATATATATATATGAAGTGTACCCGCGCATTTTCATGGAGGGAGAGTGGAAAAACCCTTTTAGAAAGACCAGCTTCAGTACAATTGAGTGAGATTTGAAACTTGATTCTCCCCGTCATCGGCAGTCTAGTCTAATGAATGTGTAGCACAATGGACTATGGCTACCGAAGCGGATATTATTTAATTTGAGGGGGGACCAAATAAGAAATTTGTCGTTGTCTTAGAGCGTATCGGGCAGAATATAACTAGACCAGTGTTCAATTTCTAACAAACAATTCATAAATTCCCATCCATCAAATAATTAACAAATAAATTAATCGAGCTACATAATTGATATGACCTATTTGTGTGGTCTTGACATCACGTTGATATTGATTCATATTGTGATACAAGATTAAAATTCACGCTACAATAGCCTGTGTATTACTGTCAGTCGATACTGAGCTATTACATAACATTGTTTTGTGCACCACTTACCCACGTTTGCGTAAAAGGAAAGAAGTAAAACAATGAGGTAAAAATAGCTCAATACACTGTTTTGGGATAAGACTATACTTCTACTTGGGGGAGTTAACGAGCATTTTCTGAAAATATTGATTATATCAGCACATAGCTTCTAAACTGATTTAATTCTATAACAGACACAACAATCACTCTCTTAGCCATTTATGAATCACAGTTTCAACAATAATATATATATTTTATATCATTCTGGGAATCGAACCCGGGACCATTAGCCCAGAAGGAAGATACATTACAGAAATAGCCAAGGTGCTGGACTCTTGTATTCAATACACAATCTTCCTGTTACCAGCTAACCGGACCAGATGAGACAAACGCCTTTTACTGCGTGCCAACTTATACGAGGGTAACTAGCAAATATTACCGGTCAATGGCAAATAAATAGTTATAAATTTTAATAAATATATATATATGTATATAAATTTATAACTATTTATTTATAACTATATATATATATATACATATATATATATATATGTATTGCGTTTAACACACAAAAGATATAATATTTAAAGTCGAAGGCTCATTTGGTGGAATATCATAAAGTGTATTATTATGAAAGTGGGCTTGTTCTTTATTAAATATTGTATATTAAGGTTATGGCTACAAGCTTTTAATTATTTGGGATAAGTTAAGAATATGTTTAAGAACTAATGTATTCCTATCTACACCAATAGGTACGCAAATACAAGCATCAGTCTCTTCTTTTTCTTGGCTTGCTAGTGACGACAAGGTTGAGGTTAGAATCCCTGCATGGTATAATGAGGTGGTTTTCCCTCTCTATGTTTTCCCACACTCCCTCCGAGAAAATGGCGGTACAATTCTCTAAATTGTAGCTTACTCATCCTTTACGCCTTAAAGTAAATATGTGGCTAGATCAGATGGTTAGTAAGATGTTGCAAAAGGGTGGAACCAAAAATAAACTATGTATTTCCTAAATTAACTGAGCGAGCTTTGGAAAAAATATTGCTAGGGAACTATGGTAATAACTACTTTATTGTTATAATAAATTTTCAACACATTTATCAAAGCTCTAAGGCCTTAGATGCAAGATAACGATGAATAATTACTACTATAGGTTTTTAAAAAAAGTATTTTTCCAGTAAAAATAAATACATTCTGAAAAGAGTCCTTTTTTAAAATAAATGGGGTTTGGTTGTTTATTATATAACTAATAAGTATAAGTCAATTAGGATTAGGCACGAAGTACGGGCTGGTAAATTAACGAATAAAATAGTTTTTAGTTCGTTAAAATAATGGGCACTTTTTTAACATGGTGCTAGCTCAGCACATAGCTTATACGATATAGTAGGGCTAAGGCAGGAAATACAGGGTTTGACATTTGTAACCTTTTACTAAAACTACTTTCACATATTCATGAGTCAAGTTATGTGATCTGAGTCTGTATTTTTGGGCAGTATCAATAGAAATAAAATAAATCTAATAATATTGTAAAATGTTTTAGGGCTTACAGTAATAAAATAACTATATATGTATTTTATAATTGCTTTATACTACCTCATTCTTACTGTGTTGTGCATTTTTTCCTTGTCTTAAAAAAATGCTTAAGACATTAATAATTATATTGTTAAACACCTAATTTATTTAAACTAACTACAAATCATGAGTTATAAGGCGTTAAACTTTATTTTTTCTGCTTTTTTTGGTCAGTGATAATGAAATAAAATGCCCATTTTTACAATAATTGTATTTTATTTAGCACTGCGTCCTACTATCCGTTCAGAATATACACTTAACTACTAACTACGCTAATGGATTAGGAACTGGGTAGGTTTAGCTTAGAGGTAGTGAACCCGCATTGGCGTGGAGGGAGAGTGGGAAAACTATTTAGGAAAACCAGCCCCAGTTCACCCGACCGAGATTCGAACCTCGATCTCACCGTCCTCGGCAGTCGAGCTCAACACGACTAGCGCGTTAGCTAACTACGCCACCGAGGAAGGGTACTATAGTTATAATTATTATTTCTATTAGGTGTTCACACGAAAGGTCAATTTTTTTGTTAATAAACTTGGACCGCCAATGCTTTGTTATTGAAAGTAGACCGCTAATGCAACCTAGCCTATTCCTCCTCCCTCGGCTCCTATAATTTTCTTCTTGAATTTATAAAACGTTAAAATTTATTCTAGCATATAATATGTAGCAAGTTAAATATTTATAATATGTGTACCAAGTTTTAGATTTGTAATTTGCTCAGTAATGATCAAATATATCAATATAAATTATACATATTAAATGTTTTTGCTATACCTGAGTTATATTTTATCTAATTTTGTAGAACATTACGTAGTTAGTTCAAATTAGTTGAGTTTTAAAATATAACTCTACTATTTTTTTTATTAATGATCAGTCTTATATAATTGCAAACATAGATTTATAATGCCTACATTGCGTGAACTTGCTACTTGCAAGCCTAATCTAAAAAAAAAGTGGGTTTTATGATCGTTTGTCTTTAACTTATTATATAAATAACTGAAGATATTATCATCATTTTGTTCTATTTATAGACCACATTAACTTTACAATGTGTAGATAAGGTTTTTACCTCCTTCTCTACCCCTTCATAGATTGTGTTATACATACTCCCAGAAAGAAGAGAGATAACACGCTAACAAATTGACATAATACATATGAAGTTATGTTTAATATAAATTTAAAAATAGTTTTCATATAATATGAAAGAAATAGTAGTATGGTGTGACTGAGGAAGAAGTCTCAGTATCTTCTATTATTTATTTCCTTCATGCTCACAAAAAGAGAAAAGACGAGGATTAATAAGTCAGATAAATATCTACTTAGAGTGTAAACACTAGCGATGTTGGTGGGGAGGTATTCAACCTTCCACAATCACAAAATGCAACAACACGTCACCATGGCTAACATAATGGTGGGACCAGTGTGTCGGTACATTATATAGGTTGTTTCTAAGCTCTCTTCTCAAACCTATACCACAGCATTGGTGGGGAGAAATAATCAGGAAACATAATAAAAAATTTCCAGAAAAGTATTAATCTTGTATTATTAAATGTAAGTTGAGGTTAGGTGCAACAACGTCGAGAATACGTAGTTGTAAGTACGTACGTATACAACAAGTTTTAAATCACCATGTGGGAACATCATGTGTCGACTAGGTCATAGCATTATCCGACGGTTGCATTTGACGCGGGTTCATCCTTCGATCACGTCGCTCCCGGCCGGGCGCTTCTGTCCGCCTAGTGATATGCAACTTGCTGTACAGGTACGTAATTAAAGCTGCATACTCCTGGTAACGTCGTTGCTTCTAACATCAACTTTAATTTAGTGATAAGAGATTAATTTTCAGGACAATTTCTTTAAATTATTTCTATCTTCAAATTCTGTGGCTTAAGTTTGGGAAGAAATATTAAAAACATCCTGTATTATTTGTTTTCGTGCTTTCAAACTGAAAGCGTTAGAAAACACACTTCAGCACAGCCATCGCCAGAATTACATGCTATCAGTGATACTACCTTGATATATGACTCACAATATCTGCCAGTGAATATATGACCATAGTGTCAAAAATAATTGTTTTTTTTTTAAGAATCAAGCAAACGAATACACATTTTCTGTGAAGTTTTTACCCCAAATCAAACCAACCTCCCCACCAAGCAGGAGGGCTATAATCGTGTTTGCTTTTTCCCCACTAATCGCCTTTTATTTTGTCCTTAGTATGGCTTAAGTGTGTCATTGTTTTAAAGATTATGGAGAGAAACCAATGAGTATCATTTAAAGTGATTGGTAGCAGTTTATTTTCACTAATATCTAAATTTTCTTCTTACTTTTACTGTTAAAAAAAATTATGTATATACTAATATATTTTAATAAATTAATTTTATGTTGAAATGGTACAAACTCATCTAAATATCTTGCAGTTTTGATGTGAGGTGAAAACTATCCACCTGCAAAGATCCTAAAGTGGCTGATATAAACTTTTATTTTATTAAGCAATAACAACCATGCTTTTTACTTTAAAAAAACATATGTAACCCTTTATAAATAGAAAATTTGACAAGGATTACACATACAACTCAAAATACAGAGTGTTTGTAGATCCAGGAATATCAAAAATTCGCGGACACTTTAATAAATATATATATAACTAGTGAAGGGGGGGGGGGGGGGTTTATTTAAAACTAACCTATACCCTGAACTTTGAAGTGGTGACCATAAAATTGCATTATGGTTTTCGGGAGTTCAGTCACATCTGAGGCCACACAACATGATCATACTCCAGAGTGGTATCATACCTACTTTTTCTTACAAATCTCAATGGGCACCACAAAGGTCATGCATGTACAGTCCTGAGTTCTCAACAGGTATTGTATCCAGTTTACTTTGTGTAAACATTTAATACTAAGCTGTCTATTTAGAGATGGACATCAGTGTCTTGGCAAAAAATTCCTTTGATAAGATTTAACTGTCTCTAGTTCCCAACTGTTAACAGTGGTAATATATAGAAGCATGTCTCAACACTGGGTATTTTGATTTTAGAATTACAATAGACTCAAGTCGTAGTTTTGTGCAGTAAGTCTATTTCAGCATTCAATACAAAGACACGGGTAATATCTGATTTATTCACATTCAATAACTTGTAATATCCCCAAATAGGCCTATATAAATAATACATGAACTACTAAAGTTCTACCATCGATAGTATTTTGAAGTTTGAGTGATGATTTAGAAATTATATAATCATAGATAAATAGATAAGGAAACTATTAAGTGTTTTTAGTTTACTGCTTATAAAATAGGAGGAAATTTCCGCAAGAGCATATTATCATATTAAAATTTCATAGGTAAGAGTTAAAACTGAATGTAAAAATAATATTGTAATGTAACTGTAAAGACAAGTATTCAATATGACTGGAGAGGTAAAAGTATACTCTCTCCAGAGCTCAATCTGAGCTTAGAGGCAATAATTCAACCTGAGTGCAGAGTTAATAGTTAAATATGAGATCAGAAGTAATAGTTCAATTTGATCACTGAAATAGTAGTTAAATCTGAGATCAGAGGTAATAGTTCAACCTTACTGCATATATAATAGTTCAATATATCTGAAAAAGAAATTGTTCAATTTAACTAGAGAGGTACTAGTTCAGTATGGTTGCAGAGGTAATAGTTTAATCTGAGCTCAGAAGTAATAGTTCACTCTATCTGCAGAGGTAGTAGATCAATATGATTTCAGGGGTAGTAGTTAAATATAACTGCAGAGGTAATAGTGCAATATATCTGCAAAATAAATTGTTCAATATAACTAGAGAGGTACTAGTTCAACATGATTGCAGAGGTAATAGTCTAATCTGAGTTCAGAAATAATAGTTCAATCTATCTGCAGAGGTAGTAGATCAATATGATTTCAGGGGTAGTAGTTAAACATAACTGCAGAGGTAATAGTTAGACTGAAGAGGTAGTCGTTCCATGTGACTCTACAGGTAGTAGGTTACATCAAATTCAAAGGTAATAGACGTAATGAAAGATCATAAATAATATGTTTTTCAATATGTTATCTCCAAATTGAATCAAGATGAGTTTTTGATATGACACATTATGTATTGATTCTAGTGAAAGTGAATACCAATTACAAAAAGTAGTTTCGAACAAAGACTCAAATAGAACAAAATGAAAAAAATATTTCGTAAAATAATTAAAGAAGGTTATTGGGAATTAAAGGTTGAAGTTTGTGAGACACTAGGGTAAAATAATTTTCTATCCTTTCAAAAGAAAACAAATTCAAACATTACAACAAAGACGTCTGTGTTCTGAATTTGTTGACTTAATTTATAAGAAGAATGCACAAATACTTCAAATGGTGGCGCAGACAAGCTACACTTACTAAAAATTATTAGAACAAATACATTTTTTCCCGTATAAATTAAAAACAAGAACATATCTGAATGAAGAGAAGTTACCATTTTTACAAACACTTGATAGAGTAGCAAAGAGGAATTAAATTTAATTTTTCTTACAAATGACTAGCGTTAAATCATTCCTTTGGTGTTTATAACAATATTATTTGACTTTAATAGTGAAATGTATGTAGTTGTTATGAAACCCAATAATTAAAGTGTAAAACAATGGGGGTGAAGATAAAAACTATGTTCGAAACAGAGAACCCTTTTATTCAGGCACATCACAATTAGGCCAAGTAAATATGTTATAATCTGTGTTTAAAATTGGTAGCTTTAATCCCACATTACAATTGGCCACGTAAAAATTTTACATATACATTACAGTTGGGCCACTTATATCAGTTATGAGACAAGGTTGTCAAGCCATAATACATCCAAACTATATAAATCACTTATTGTAGTGTTCCAGTGATTGAAACATAGAAGGTTCGTTTATGTGAAGTGAAAGGGGGAAAAATTTGTTTTTCATAGAAAGTAACAAATTTTCAATGGCTAATACTGCTACAGATGGTAAAGTTCGCTAAAGATGTAAAAACAAAAAGTGATGAGCAAAAGTGTGCACGGGCAACATAGACGGTAATGTTATAATCAATGGTGATACAAATCAGAATCACAAAGTGGTGAAAAATATAAATCAACAAGTTATAAGCAATAGTGTAAAGCGAAAATCTAAGGAAAGTTAACGTGAAAGACCAAACTCATACGTTTCGAGTTGGGAAAACATCATGCAGAAGATATTACAACGCATGATATTGCCTTTGTACGAAAGAACATTTACGTTTCCTTGGGCAATGCTGTTCCGAATCTGCCAACGAATCAAGAAGTAAAGGCTGTTGAAGGTGAGTAGCGTTTTGTGCTAGTTCAATGTGATTTTTCATTAAATAAAATTGAGGTAGTAGATAGAAAAGGGCCTATAAGTAAAAAAATACGTTTTGAGATAAAAGGGGTTAAAAGTTCAAAAGAAAATATTGCAATCGGTTAAAAAATCCATCTCATGATAATGATGACCTTCTATGTGAGGCCCAACAAAAAAAAGTGGGTTATTTATTCTATCTGTCTGACTTTTTTATTGTGATTCTAGCCCTAAAATTAAGAGTAGTTTAACAATAATTGATGTTTTGGAATAATAATTATTTGGAAAATACCTCTAACGATTGGGTTGAAAATATGAATTTCTAGGATTTGTTTTACGTGACAAGTAGTACCTGAAAAATTGCACTGTATACTTGTTTTTGGTGTAAAATTTATTTTATAGAAAGTGTACTGATAATCGGTTTTAAAAAATCTTTAATAATTTTGTCAAAAATTGGTATGTTGAGATCATTTTACATAGTAGATGTTTAATTTTCTAAAGTAAATTCAGGTGGTTTACTTACGTGTGAATACGACAACCAACCTTTAAGGTGTTTGGAATGGTTTGGCATTTATTGTGTATAAAATACGAGTTTAACTAAAGCAAGTAAGTTAGCCCAAACATAAAAAGTTTTTTTTTATTCCGTCTGTCCCCATGTCTGTCTATACCAAGATGTCTGTTTGTACCAGGAAAATACCGTAGCCGGTAGCCCTAAAATTAATGGTTGTTACTTTATACTTACTTAATTACTATAGTTTGTACTAATATGTTTTTATACGTCTATGCACAGCCTTGTCTTATAACAAGTGTACGTGGCCCAATTGTAATGTTATTAAGTTTAATGAGGAATGCCAGGTCTCCACCGTGGTTCGGATTCCACGTTAAACTGTAGGTCCTACATTTCATCTAACAACCACCCTACCATTACACATTAGCGTAAGTGCGTATAACCCGAACGGGTAGTAAGACGCGGTGCTAATAATAATAATAAATAATAATAAAGTTTAATATATTTATATCTTTCATAATCCTCTTGGTCAGCGAATGTGGCCCAATATTCCTGTGAGCTTATGGAATAATTGGTCTCGTACCCCAATTGTAATAATCAGATCCATTCAGTCTGACTTTTTTCACTACATATAGGTTTACGGCATAAAATAGTAACTTACAACAGTTTTCAACATAAGACACAGTAAACAAGGCGCTATAATATTCAAGGCATGCCGTCAATTTAATAAGGACAAATTTTATGATTAAAAATTCCAAAAATAATATTATGATGTTTAAAAGTTCAATAGCTAAAATTCTAATCATTGATTTAAAAATAATAATAGGTTTATCGTGTATTTTATAAGATTTATTCCTCAACCATTTCTTGATTCTTTTAGACCTTTCCCCAAACTCCCTAGGCACATCTGTTGAAAATTCGTGACACACCATTTGAAAAATGCTGCCATAAACCTTTAATCATCATCATCATCATCATAATCATCATTATTATTATTATTACTATTATTATTAGTACCGCGTCTTACTACCAGTTCGGGTTATACGCACTTACGCTAATGTGTAATGGTAGGGTGATTGTGAGATGAAATGGAGGACCTACAGTTTAACGTGGAATCCGAGCCACGGTGGAGGCCTGGCATTCCCCACATTCACAATATGTCTTGTCAGAGGGGAAGGAAGGGTTTGGTAATCAGATAAATCTGTGCCGGGACCGAGGATTGAACCCCGGCCGCCAGCACAGAAGTCTGACACCTTACCCCTAGACCGCCAGGTCACCACATACACCTTTCAGATTAGTGCCTCAAATTCACAAATATTCCAGTATATTTTACGTTTTTGTTGTGAAATTCTCGTGTTTTTTTTGTTATTTCCAGGCACACAAAAATCCCTTTTACTTCCTAGTTTTTATGGTTTTTGCATATGTATGATAGCCCTGGATTAAAAAAAGTAATCATACCAAAACTAAAATGTGTAGAAGTGAATAAATATGTGGCCTAACATATCTTAGCTAAGACCTATATCAAAATATTGGTGTATTAAATTTAAATTAATTATTCTAATTTCTTTGCCTATAGAATTAGAAACTTCCCCGATGTTCTTAATCCTATCGCAATAAAAATTGATATTGAGTACGTTCGAGTATTTTATCTTTGTATGGTCCTACATAAATAGTTTATAAGTCACGTGTTGTAAGCGGGGTTTTTAAAAAAAAGGAAACTTATATTTTAGACTCACAATCATTTATTTAATTGAGTGTGATTTAACGTCAACCCGAAATTTATCTACCTTGTCATTTTAATCATATTATCGACATGTCAGAAACCAAACTGTCAACCATTATTTATGTTAACAGGACGTATTTAAATATTTTTGATTAAAGACGAATCAGATAACCCTCTAGAACAAAGTTAGAGCGCTTAATATAATATGAAATGGCGTGACGTGGAGTGTTTATCTAGATAAGCAGAGGTTTAAACTGAACCTGTGACTGGTTTTCATCAGTCGATAGAACACTCGTTGGTTAGTTAACTATCAACGAAAATGGATTACCGTGAGCGGTGTATGGAGGTATGAATGGTCAAATTGGAGACATACTTTTTGTTGCACCTCGTCTTACTACCTGTTCAGGTTATACGCATGGAAACATTGTGTGTAGGAGAGCTTATCAGAAATACAGTTTAAACAAATTCTGTTTTCCCTGACAGCACCCCATGACACGCCATGAATAATATTTTACGATGTATCTAACGAGTGTGATTAGGTTAATTTCCTTTGGGGCTATTTATAAAAACAGCAGGGGGCGCGCAATTTATGATACTACAGTGAACGTGCCCAGGGTCACCGTAGACTGGGAAGACTATTTTTGAATAATGACCGGGTGTATTATGGGTGATTTTCCAGGAGTGATTTATCTATATGGTTATCCCAATGTATATCAACATTAATGCGGATGAATTTTATCAAAAAAATTTCCTCAAACTGGTCTTTGGATTGAACTTTAGATAGTTTTAGTTCCCAAATCACATGTTGCGTGCTCTAGCATGTCACTTTTGTGTTGGACGGGATTTCCGGTGATGAGTAGATAAGGCTTTAGCCCCGATTGGGTGTACTGTAGTTATTTTCTTAAATGGTTACCCACCTACCCTCTACGAAAATGCGGGTACATTTCCTTAAAATTTGGACGTTTTCATCTTTAGCCCATTAGCGTTATTAGTTTAGGCGTGTAATATGAACAGCTAATGGGATGAAACGGGGAAAAAATTTATTAAAATTACATAGTATACAAGTGTGGAGTGCCAGGCTTCCACCGTGGTTCGGATCTCACGTCAAACTGTAGGTCCTCCGTCTCATCTATCAATTACCCTACCATTACACATCAGTGTAAGTGCATACAACCCGAACGGGTAGTAAGATGCGGTACTAATAAAAATAATAATACAACAGAGTATAGACATAGTAGTTGGCAGGTGGCAAGAATTAGTCTACTGATTAAACATATAGCAAAGCAGGGTGTGAACACCTCAAGATGAGAACAAAATAATACGCTTGTTTTTATTTTTATTTTTCATTGTTTCACCTAAACATTAGATTCATAGCACCTGTTTAAGTTATAAATATACATTTATGCTGGGCAAATATGGACGCGGGAGATATAATTTTAAAGGAAATGTACCTGCGTTCACTTGGATGGAGAGTTGGAAACCATTTATGCAAAGCAACCTTAATACACCTAACCAGCATACAAATACTGATCTTACCCCATCTGTAATTCACTCCAATACGAGAGTGACGAGTCAGGTCATGCATATATATATATATATATATATANTAAAGTGACGGATTTTTAAGTCTAGTATCGGAAATAATTTATATTCTAAAAATGCACGCCCAAAATGCTATATGTATATTTTTTAAATCTTCCACTTGCGATTCTGGTGCAGTATTCGACAAATAAACAAGTAAATAATGAAACGGTGAAAAACTCTAGACGGAAACGAAAGGCAAAAAAAGAAAAAAAAGGTACTCCCTCCGACCCCTGTCCTTAACGCATTCGAGGACAATACAGTAGAGGTAGTTCTTCATGCAGGACGAGAAGAGGAATAAACAAAAGGACATTTCGACAGAGAGGACAAACTTGCAGTGAATAACCTGCAAGGACGCGGAGTGGAGCCATGAATACCAACTAAAATCTCCCAATCTCAAGATGGGGGCTGACTCAGCATCGTAGACTCTGGAGATGGTTCTATTGGGGTCCTCGGGGTGGAAATAAATCACAAGGAAGGAACTGACCTAGAATTCTCACCCCAGGAGAAGATGAAAATACAGAGAATTGGTTTAGCACTCATATAGCCCCAGATATATTCAAGAGTATTAATACAGTGTTCTTCAGGTATAAAGAAGGAAAATACGAGTTAGGGTAGGTCTTTTTACCGTTTTTAAAACTAAATACTTTATGGTCATAACTAATAAAATAATGTTCCGATAGAGCGTTACGTTATCTCAACCGTTTTTGAATAATTTTCACTGGAATCCTGCAAAATAACTTTATCTTTTTGTTTAACCATTTTCTCACCAAATTCCATTATATTTATTATTTCCATTATTAAATGCCATGATATATATTAATAAACTGTTGATTTTACTATGTGTAGAAAATTAAACTAAACGTATCTACTAAAATAATATTTATTACTATTATTATTATTATTATTATTATTATTATTATTATTATTATACTGCACCTTACTACCCATTCGGGCCATACGCATATTTACTAATTACACTAATGGTTTAGGGATTAGGAATGCTAAACAGGTTGTATTTTAATTGGTGTCAAATATTCTAGGGGCATATTTCCATCTACCAAACACTAATAAATGTTCACACAAGCATGAGTCTAGAAATACTAAATTTTAGAGTGTTATTAAAGGTTTTTCTCAAAGGTGGATTAATCGTGGGGTATCCATCAAATAACCTGTTCGATCACAAGATTTTAATCCAATGTGTTTTTATCTCTGGGGACATTTAAGGTCCATTGTTTGCTAAACTCCTGTTTCTGATATTGGCGTTTTAAGAGAATGTATCTTAAATGTATGTGAGAAAATACGTCACACCCCCGGTGAATTTAACGAGTTACGAAAAGACATGAAACGCAGGCTCAGAGGGTGCATCGAAGCAGGAGGACACCATTTTGAACAATGTTTGTAATAAAATGTATTGTCTTGTGTTTTGTTTGGTTTTGTTAAACTTTGTCTGGTTTAGTTAAATTGATTATTTTGTTGGATTGATTATTAATTGAAATGTAGAATTCCTCCTTGCTCCAAAACTTAGCATTTCTAGCAAGGCTGTGGAGACTGAGTTGAAGTTGGAGTCAGAGTCTGAAACAATTTTGGGTGGAGTCGGAGTTGGTAGAAATTTACTTATCCATAAATTGTATTTAAATAAATATAATTAAAGTCCATTTAAACTAATAACTAATCTGATGATCTACGTGTTGGTGATGAGATGTCTTGTACTACCACTTTAGTACTTTTTTCATGTTTATTAATTAGTTAAAATGTTGCTGTAGTCAAATGATTTTACTAGAATATTTTTTTATTACGAATTAATAAATAAATGTTTCGACTGGAGCAACCCAGTATAAACATTTATCTTAATTTTCTACACATGGTGATATCATCTATTTTTTAATGTTTGTCATGGGCATAATCCTCATTGTAGTAATAATTATTATGATCATTATTATTAATAATACAAATCTGCCATTAAAAAAGGAGTCGGAGTCATAGTCGGGCAGTTGAAAAAGTAGAGGAGTTGGAGTCGTAGGTTTAGCCTAGCGACTCCGCAACCCTGATTCCTAAACCTATGTTTAGGTGAACCTTTCTTAATGTTGGGTCGATGGGAATATGCCCCTAGAATATTTGACACCATATGCGTGGAGAGATAGTGGAAAACAGTTTTGGGAAAAACCACCCTCACTACACCTTATCTATATTTAAAACCTTGATCTTCCCGTCATCGAAAGTCTAATCTACTGCTAGAGTAGCGCGTTAGGCCATGTGATCACCAAAATGGGTTTTATTTATTCTGATCAAAGCAATGTTTGGTTATAAAAACAACAAAAATCCTGGAATCAACTCATGTTTCTTTCTAACCCACCACAGAACACTGACTGACTACCGATAATATTCTTAGGTTCAAGTCCCAGTGGAATTAGAGCTTAGTTTTTACGCGAGGGTAGATTGTGGCTTATTCGTTGTCCACTATTAAAGCGGTTCTGACCAATATTAGCCCCATTGGTATGTTTGTCACTGGTAAGCTAATACACTTTTGAAATATATAAGGTTACTAGTATATTCCATACAGAATAAAATCTTTCACGTGCCAAGATTGCTAAAGAATTTGTATTTGATCTCTATATACATCCCTGGTTTAAATCCTGTATTCATATGTCAAAACATAGAATAAATGTCTCAAATAGTTTTGGAGTAGTCTGTTGTCAGTAATGTAATCCTAATGGGAATCTTTAAATGAAAAAAAAGATCAAAACACCTGCTTTATCAATCAAAACTGGTACCATAAACACTTTTTACACGTTCTGATTATCACGCTCTCTAATACGCCAGGCTCACAATAAACCAGCTTTTATCAAGGATCTAATATATTCTGGGTGTACTAGGTAAGTTTAGTTCAAAAGTTATTTATCATTGGTGACCTGGTGCTTCAGGGGTTAGGTGTCACTTCCATGCTGAGGGTCCGGGGTTCAATCCTTGGTCCCGGCACAGATTTATCTGATTGCCAAACCCTTCCTTCACCTCTGAGAAGACGTGTATTAATTACAACTCGTGAATGTGAGGAATGCCATGTATCACCGTGGTTCGGATTCCACGTTAAACTGTAGGTCCTCTATTTCATCTCACAATCACCCTACCATTACACATTAGCGTAAGTGAGTATAGCCAGAACGGGTAGTAAGACACGTTGCTAATTATAATAATAATAATAATATGTCTTATCATTGTAGTTTCCCCATACATTATATAAGCCAATGCGAGTACCTAATCAATCCCTATTCATTAGATTAGGCCAATCATAAACCACATGTTAAACATACTGATTCAAAAAAAAAGTTTGAATTAAATGCAATCCTTATAATATTTACATGGTTATCAAATTAAACGCAATCAATACAATCAGGGTTTACACTAATTTGTGGGGACATGATAATCGGATAAATTGAGCATTTAATTAAAGCGGTCATATTGAATAAATTATGGGAATGTTTTTCGCTGTCGTCGTGGCGTCATCTGCTATCAAGAATTAACAGCCTAAATACGTGAGCTGATTTATAAAAATAAATACTAGCCTTGGATCACGTACGAAAAGAAGAGATCTAGTGAATATAAAAATGTAAATTGCTGCTATAGCCAATTGTAACAGAACTATTAACAGAGGAAGAAATGTATATTTTGGATATATCAAGCTTGGTCAGTTGTAGTAGAACTGACGTACTAATATCCATTGTTACTACAGTAACAGTTAAAAACGATATGTTTTTAATGTACATGAGATAGTCAATTCATAAAATAATTATATTCTTCTTAAGTGTGTAATTTTATACATTCTCTAAGAGAGTTAAAGAAAGGGAATTCGTGATTTCAAAATTAAGTTAGTCTTTACATTTAAAAAATGTTTTCTAGACTTACAAGTTTAGTAGATTTTCAAATGAGGTTGTTTTTGTATGGTTGTCCTTTGAATTAATGAAAGTATTTTGGAGATCCCCTGTATAAATAAAAAAAACTGGAGAACGTCCACGGATATGGCCCAAGTTTTTATTTGTCGTATAAAATGGAAACAAATTTCCCCACACCCTTTCCTTCCATATTTACACAGTCTCTTGAATCCGAGTTGTAGAGTGCCACGAAATCAAATTTAGAAAAAAGGGACACATTCTGAATACATTCTAAAAGTTGATTCGTGGATAAAACAGACACCAATTTCCCCAGCTAAAAAAAACCCAAAAAACTGTCGGTTTAGTCGTGAATACGTAACGTACAGTCGTAGGCACTCTAATACATAATCGTAATTGCTATAAAACATTATTTTTAGGTACCAAAAAAGTTGTGAGATAAGTTATGCATTTCTTTGTACTGTTTTTTAAGTACGGAGTTAAATGTTGGATCTATATGAGGCCAAAACACCTGGAAATTACCATTATGGTTGTATAGATGCCTAGGTCTATATTTCCGTATCACGGAATGTAAGACCAAAGTGCGTATCTAGATAATCCAACGACCGCTTCGTTAACAAGCCCTAACGAGGGTGTGTTTTAACATAATTTACGTATGTGCAACGCATCCTTACTACTTGTCCGGACTATACGCATATTTATTCTACTAAGATAATGATGGGAATTTTATTTAAATTAATAGAAAGCCTATCTACTTTAGCGTAGGTAAAGAGTGGTAAACTATCTATAAAGAAACAGCCTTAGTTTAAGACAAAACAGCTGATATTATTAAAAATACAAGAATACTGAAATGGATGACCTCCAGCTCATAGTTTTAAAGAAGCTATGGTGTTTCACTATAGAACCTAAGCTTTTATAATACTAAAAAATTAGAACTAGAGTGCTGTTTTATCAAGGTGTAGAGTTAATGTAACCTAATCTAAAAGTCCTACCAACCAATAATTTTTATAACATTTTGCATTTGTTCTTTTTGATTTGTTTGGATAAAAAAAGTAGCATGGTTGCTCAATATTTCTACAAAACAAGAGTGTTTGCTTTAAAACAGTGTTGGTACAATTATTTCAATCTAATATTTATTTTCAGATTTAAATAATTTAATTCGTCTATGTATATTGTATAGTGTTTGTTTAAATTTTAGGTTTGGAAGTATTTTAGTAAGGAGACTATCTAACTAATATACAAATTACAAGCCTTAAAAGAAAGCACCATATTTAAAGATCAACTCAGTTATGGAAACTATCTGTGGAATTACTCTTTTTTGCGATAAATGGTTAATATAACAATTTTAAACCGATGTTGTATACTAACTAAAACTTTTTAGGAAGTCTTCCTTCTTTATATTAACCAAACCTTGATGGTAAATGTCAATACTATCCGGATAGTATAATAAATAATGAATTTATAATTGATTCCAACTACGCTCTAGATAAGGACCTGTAACAAAAATTAAAAGCAAGGCGTAGCCTATATTGCAAGGTAGTGAGGGATACAATTTAACTAGATTGATTACCAGACAAATTTAGATCTTAGAAACTATCAGCGCTATAATATAACTTAATTTAAGGACACACTCTAATACAAATACTCAATACAATTTATTTACCACCAAGCAAATGATTAAAAACCTTACTTAAAATTTACATATTTTAGGCTTTCACTTAAAGTTGACGTTTGAACCTATGGGTGACTATTAAGATGAGGAAAAACTGTCGCTATATGTGTAGTTTTGAAGGGAAAAGTTATTTGCATATGGGCTGCTTGAATCTGAGAATGTTTGATTAAAAAATAAGAGTGAATTTCCGCACTCGACTCGACGTCTCCAGTCAGGATATGAACTTGATACGAACGGATTAGGGAGTAGTACTTAGAGGTATAAAATAATACAGAATCTTAAACATGGGCTTAATAGTAGTCGATTTATGTAAATAAAACCCACCAGCAAATGTACACATTCTCGAAACCACCGTATCGGTGCGGCCAACCCGAACATCATGTTATTGGAGTGGAAAACACTGATAATCAATACCAGAATGTAAAAGCGTTGTAGCGCTTGGTTGAAAGATGCCAAATCGTTTTTAAAACTGTTGAATTATGCAACGAAATCCTATTGCCTTTGCGTTTCCTTTATACAGATAACTTGTTAAATATAGATTATAGTTAAATATGGTTCACATCCGAGGCATGTAAATGAGTTTGTCAAGAGGCAGACGATATTTAATATGGCCAAATAAACATTTTAAGATCCCATCTCAACGTCTGAGTAACCAGAAAGCTAGAAATGTGATGTACTGTACTCGCATCATAAATTGCATACATATTCGGGTAGTCATATATTTTTCCTTAGAGAGAATACATTTACATTTAAACATTTTTTTTATCCATTCAGAAATAATATAAATACTTTAAATCAGGATTGGGATCCTTAAATTATATGAGTTTTTTTAACTCAGCTTTTTAAAAATAAAGTAAAAATATGTTATGCTTAATTTGTTATTAGCGTTCCATGTGTGGAATATAATAATTTATAATTTTAAAATTTAAAATTTGCCATACGCGGTAATGAAGATTCTGGAAAGGGGGAAACTTGCTTTATGTGATCATGTCCCAGTCAATGTGGGTAGGAGTGTCAAAATAACGTTTGACGTGGTTAAATATTTAATAGCTAAATAAAGAGCCGCCTGTATGTTAATGAGAGCAAACATTATTAATTAATTAAGTTTGTAACGAATAAGTGATTTTATAATTATCAGAACAATAAAGTAAAATTAATTCAATAAATCCAACCGTTTCGGCATCACTAAAAGATTTAACCCCTCCCCCAATACTCCTTCCCAACAGTCAAAAAATAATCTCTAACTCTGGCCTTGGGAGTAACTAGGCAAACTGTTTTGCAATCATGTGTGGAGCTATAGCATTTCTCGAGGGCTAATCCAATTAAGTTGCTACCTTTCAATGCCAACGGAGTGCACATTTATATATTCACATAATAACTATGTAAATAATATGTATATATATTATACACATAATATGTAAAACAGTGTATATATTATGTGTATAATATATATATTTATTTATAATTTACATTGTTTTCAAATTAATCTTCTAACCAAAACCAACTTTTAATATCGATGACCTGCGATATTGTGCCAACCCGCCTCTATTGACGAGTGCCAGCCCAATATTTCAGAAGCATCTCCCGACAGATTGATGGCAAGATTTTGGACCTTGATTGATATCTGACCGCCTCCTAAACTGATATCTCTCGTCAAATATCCGTCAAGAGCGACAATAATCTCGTGGGTCACTTGGCTCGGAAAGCAAGTTAGACTTAACCATCTAGCCACTTTCAGTATGTGATTCAGTCGCTACACTATTATGGTGGTAGGGGAATTTGTATACAATAGTTTATTGCATTCGTTTGGAAAAAAATAATCTTGCGACGGAAAAGTTTTTATAAATGTATCTTAAATACTTATACTCCTACTAATACGTACTCTAAATCTTACTACCCATCCGTAGTATTCAAATATTTACATAGATAAGGCAGGAATGAGGAAGACCAAATTTAGATAAAATATGACGAATTAGGTTGGACGAAGAGAGAGAGCCATTGGAGGAAAAACTTTCAAAGCTCACCTGGTTTGGATTTCAACCTTGTGCAGCCCATTCTATTGTGAGAGTGATGCCATATACTATGCGTCATCTTGAGTAAACGAGATATTAACGTACATTTTCTTGACATATCAATTCTAACATGATTTACAAAATAACGAGTTTAAACACCGATGTGATATATATTGATTAATCTTTACCAATACATACGTTATTTGGAGTTCAATATGGTGCTATCCCAAGCTATATCCCCTGTATTAAAGTTCTGAACAAACAAACAAACAAACATTTACATTTTTACATAGACTATTCATAATGGAAGCTCAAGAACTACCATTAAACTTATTTTATCTAAGCCAAGAAATGCCATGGATGTTCATGAATTTTTATGAATCGATAGATAAATATCAAGGCAGTTTAAGAACGCATCGGTGGATAATTGTAGTTAATGTCAAACTCGTCTAGTCTAGTTGTCCGATTGCGGCTAAGTCAAGGTATGAATCCAACCTTAGGGAACCGAAGATGATATATACTAAAATGGTTTTTCACTCCTTCATCCACAGTTAATGGTACATTTTCTCTAAACTGTACCATCCTTGTTCTTAAACTCATAGTTTGAATATACAGAAATCCCAGAATGATTGTAAGAAGCGATTAAAAAAGGATAGTTAGCTCTGATGATAATTTGCGGTTTTGGAAATAAATACAATTGAACTTTATTTTTTAGGGCTATAAAAATACATTCCCAATGTAAAATATCATAATTTTACTATATTCCTCTTGGTTTAGTATTTATTTAATGTTTTAAAATGAACTGCTTTTTTCTCATTTATTGAAACCTACTGTTATTACTGAGAGAAAAAAATTGGTTATCTTTATCTTGAGGATTTCGTTTCTTTGACTAAGGAAATAGTTTAAAAAAATAAGGTCCTCCCCAACCTTGAAAAAGTTACTTACTACTTCTCCTGTTGCATTTCTTAAATGAGTGTTTTTGATTTTTGTTAATTATGGCTGCTCACTAAAATGTATGCTAAATTAACATTTATCCACGCAGTTAAATACATTTGGTTGTACAAATAGTCGGAACATCTTTAACCATCTTTAAGTATCGATTAGTACACTTCATTTAGTTTAGTAGAACTGTTTTCATGTAGAGGTAAAAATAGTCATTTGGGTAACCTGATATTTCATAATTTAATTATAGAATATTATTTGTACTATATTATAGATTAACTTGCCAATCAAATACTTATGTTTATTGGAATTAATCTCATTTTTAAATGTCAACAGATAAAGAGATAAAGATAAGCTGGTCACGTCAAAACCTTTCAAAAGTAGGGGCGTATTCTTAGAAGATGAATATGTATTATCTACTTAAATTGTTGCAGGGAATATTTGGGGCCCATAAACTCTCTCAGCCGCTGGTGGCTGTTGAGGTAATGGTGATTTTTTTTTACCGGGAAGTGTTGATTAATCGGTGACTTCGGAACAGTAGCTCTCAAACCTTTGTGGAAACACCTTCCTCTTTATTATGCTAAAACTAAAAGAGGACAACATGAAATTAAGTGTCTAAATAAAAGCAAACTACATAGGCCTACTACAACACTTTCTCACTTTTTGAAGATAATATCACTCAGGTGCGCTTCACTGGACTTCAGCACGTTGTCCATCACTTTCCGCATCATAGCCAATCAAATTGTTTCCGTCCCACCCTATATTTAAAGTTAATAAATATTGTTACAAACACAAACTATGTTTTAACAAATACCAAATGTATTTATTTTATAATTTTTTTTTCAAAACTATGTCATGGTTTTGTGAATAATAATTATTAGAAATTTTGAAATATTCCCCATAATTTGCACAATGCTTTGATTGTTGTTTGCTTATGATGGGCCCCACGTTTTAGAACAATACAGTTCATTGTACAATGTTAGCTGGCGAAAGAAAGGGGGAGTTTTTGTCTTACTGGACAAGGTAAGTAATATATGTATAGCTTGGCTTGATGTTTTCAAGTACCAGTAACATTTCCTGGTGTTTATAAACCTGTAGGTAAAAGCCCTAAAATAAGAACAACATAAAACACAATATATTAGGAAAATGAATCTGTATTGATTTTCAAATGAATGATTTAATCAAGTTTAATATTATGGTTGTGTGGGTCAGTGGTCTCATACCCAGATATTACGTCTCTGTCCGAGAGTTAATATGTAATTCGGTTACAATCTTCGTGGTGGAAAACTAAATAGAACACACTACCCTATTCCTGACTCAATTGACGTTGTAGTTAATCTGTTGTATTACTACAAAATATTCGATTTGCATATTGAAAAGTTATCTCTACGTAAAATATGAACACTCTACTTCCTCTCGTGTACCTTCAACAAAAGCGCCGGGAGCTTGGACAAGGGTATACCACAGACCCTTGAACCCTCCCGCATGTAAATGTGTCCAGTTTTGCATACAAATAGAATTGAAGTAGCATTCTATGCTGTGAACAGATTACACAGAGGCAAGATTCAGTAATAACATTGCTTCCCAGATCAAACTGTTAAGTTTATTAAGCAACAAGCAAGTGACCCTTAGAAATGATTCTATCCTCGAGGGAGGACATACATGGTGACATTCTTTGAATGTTCAAATTTCGACTCTTGGCGAGCGGGAAAAGACTTTAAATGTAGTAGTGAATGACTGGTTTAAAGGACACCATTACGTTTAATGGGATTGCATTATCAACGTGGGTCGATAGCCTTACATATTATGATGTAGCTGTAATTTGAGAAGTCATGGCTCGCTCCCCTGATCAGTATAGTAATTGAGAGTTTCAAAATATTTGGTAAAGGCCACCCAGGAAGCGTGCATGAGAGATTTGTAAAAATATATATACTGTATTTATATTTTAAGCTCACATTCAATTAATTTATTTTTAACTGTAACGATACGTAGTTCTTATATTCAACTGTCTAACACCTTGAAGCAGTCACTAGTGCATCAGTATACTTAATCAAGAGTCCCGGGTCAAATTCCCGGAATGGCCGAAATTTTAATCATAGGTTAAATTTGAGCTTAAATTTCACTGAGTTGACTAACTAAGTTCGTTTGAAAATAAAAAATATTAACAAGTGTAAGCTATAAATAGTGATTAACCTATTTCAAATCATTACAATTTACGAGCTTTAAGGGGGCTTATTTGCTATTTTATGCTTTTCAGGTAACTTTGTTAATACAAGGTAAACTATCTAATATAATGGGGATGAAATTTATTATAATCAGATATACGTATGTGGTGTAAAAAATGAAATATGTATATTACAGTTATTAATATTATTATGTTTATCAATAATAATATAAATTATTTTACTATTATTCATAATATATAATTTTTTCAGTGTCTAGTTATACTAAATTTTAGTACCATATATTAGATGCGTTACCTTAACAATAGTACGTAAAAAAAGTTTGACTTCTTATAACTCGTGAAATATAATGATTTGAAATAATTTTACCACTATTTAAAGCATATCTTCTTGTTAAAATTGTACATTAAAATTTGTATTGTCTAATGACCTTTACTGTTAAGAGACAGAATGCTATGTAAAGTCTAGAGTTTGGTTAGAAAGTTTACATTAAATATCTCACATTATTTATAAATTAACTTGATAATACTTTGCATACATCTATATAATGTAATTATTAAATATAAAGTTGATACTTAATGAAGAATATGATAAAATTCCAAACATCATAATTTTCTTCCAATCGTTTGAAACTGTATTAAGAAAAAAAGAGTAAAACATAGCCGTATGTAATTTATAAAATGTAAATATTAACTAAGAAGTTGAGGAATACCTAATGGAAAATATTATAAAAACCCAAAATTCTAAATTTCCTTTCATTCATTAAGACACAATTTTAAGAAACAATAGTAAAACATAGTTATTTGTAAAAAAAGTGTGGGTACACAAAATCTTTGTATCGTTTATAATTGATATGTTTTATATTTTTTATAATAATGTATTTACCACTCTGAGTAGGGTATGCCTAAGCTTGAATGAGCTCATTGATTAATACTGTCCGAAGTGGCCTTTTAGAGCAGAACTAAGATATTAGTCCTTTCATGGGGCTGTGTTTTTTAATGGTGCGTAATCATTCCCTTCCTCTGACTGCGCGCCTCACTGAATCATTAATGAGTTTCTATACGAAAGCTTCTGGTATTTTTTTTTTGTTACAAACTCGTGGTTTCCATGGCACCTGAGTTTCCTTCTGAAACCCAGGGGACCCAGATGTTATTAATGTAAATGCTGCTTACTAGGCAGTGCATAAAAATTCAAACACATAAAATGTGGTCTAATGTTTTACTTTTCCGGTGCAGGGTTTTTTTTTTTCATAAAATTTTTAGAAACAATTGAATGCATATGTGTAATATCTCGTTAGTGAAAAATAAACTTAATTTTAGGATAAGCTAAGTTTTAGAAATAGGTTATAATGGCATTAATTAATCAGCATGTAAATATTCTGTAATATGTGGTTAAAATTTAGTATTTTACCCTTTAATAACATTTTGCTATTTAATAGTACAAACTTAATGTCATAGCCTGTTTATATACACTCCATTTATCCTGAAAGGTGGCGGTCTTACCTTGACGGAATACACTATGATCCTATCTTACGAGCTATATCTTGGTGGAATAATGAAATGTGAGATTGTTCTTTCAGGGTAAACGAGGGGTATATTCCGTTTGTACCGAAGGTAGCAATCTTATTTCGACCTAATAAACTATGGAGAATTTTATATAAAAAAACTATGCCATAGTTTTAATCTGTCAATGTGAGACTGTCACTTCTCGGGGTTAACGGAGTGTATCTTATTTTAGCCTCTTTAAACATTTGAACAAATAGTTTATGTTTCGAAAAGAGATGAGTCACACTTGACAAGTCTTGTAAACCTATAATTTGTGTGTCTAGTATAATTACTTTAGTATTATATAGTTTCCATTATTTGAACCCTAACTTAAGATATTTAGGGACCCACATTGGTGGCCACTCAATGTAAATGTAAATCTGTTTAGTCTCTTTTTCACTGTGTACTAAAGGTATATCAGCCTAAATACTTTTTCACTCTTTCTTCTCACAAATGTGGGTTATATTTAAACTTATTATACGTTCCTCATTCCTACCACATTATTAATAGGTATATACTAATTACGTTAATGTTACGTTAATATAATTAATATATATGTTGCTGTAAAAGTCCGAAAACCGGTAAATCTTATAATTTACCAATAGTTACTAGCATTTACCAATATATGATGGTAAAAGTTCTAAATATATTTTTTCATTTTTAGTTTTGACAACCTTTAGATTCCGTTGGGAGCGAGGATCCCAAGTTATAGTTTGGACCAGCACTCAAAGGTAAACCAATCTCCTAGCATAGCATAACATAACATAACCTAAGGTTAGGCTAAGTTATTGGTTTACTTTGGAATGCTGGTCCAAACTATAACTGGGGATCCTCTCTCCCACCTGACACTAGAGATGGTTCCAACTCAAAATGTAAAAATATTATAATATATTTCGGACGTTTACTAACATATATTGGTAAATTATAGGATATTCCGGTAAAGTCTAAGATTTACCAGTCTTCGGACTCTTACAGTAACATATATTGTACACCAATAACGTTAATGTGGTAAGAATCAGGAAGGTAATCTTATATATATATATATATATATA